>LQNS02000303.1:15058473-15080874 GCA_001587735.2 Parhyale hawaiensis
CGAAGGAGGGCATTCTTTTCTTTGCTTTTTAGCTTAATTTCTTCGGTCATCCATGGTGCAGGTGGTCGTCTCATAGTAACAGTTTTAACAGGGGCACATTCATCTAGAGCTGCCATGAATAGGAATAGGATTAGCTGGCGAACAAAAATTACGGCGGTGAAATTTACTCCCACCGCGAGTGACGGTCTTACGCCACGAGACGTTCTAGTTGTATATTTCGCCAACGCTTGACTGAACAAACGTGGATGTGGATAAATAAAATAATAAACCCTAAGGGAATGCAAAATCCAGACTAGGCAAAGCAGCTATCAATTTCAAAGAGCATAGGTAGGTATAGTTTAGATGGTGATGGAAGAAAGGCAGATGACACATACCGTACTGGCATGAAGAACATCTAGTTGTGAAACAACCGCAAGAGTTTAACTTATTCTGATATGGGTATCTCATCCGGTGCTACCTCTCTGTAGAATGCTGTTTTTTTTTTTTTTTTTTGTTAGATGACGTGTCTCACAACTGAATATCTGGAGAATGTTTGTACCTCTTACATCATCTTGTTCTTTCCCTTCCACTCAATCAAACAGAAATTGGCTTTGATCAAGGACGTTTAATAGTCCATTAAACCTCCTTGGTTTCGACAGTCGTTGCGAGCAGCTGGCCCCTTCAAGCGTCTCTGGTGTATCAAAACTATGCCCGAAATAGGAACTGATACCATTTTACGCGGACAAATTTCAACCATAGGTAGAAAATCTCGAAATAAATAGATTTTCACGAATGATAAAGTGCCTAAAACTCCTTAGTATTCGAGTTATACTAACTTATAGAAATTTTAGGCGTAAGGTACGTGCGCGCCAATGTCAGTGCTAATTTTGATAGTTCACGTTTTCCGACCCCACGAAAGCAATTTTCATTATTTTTACAATAAAAACTGCAAGTATTTTACTGTTAGAAAAAATATCTGCTGTTTCAAGCTTAGCATTTAATTACAACTCATTAATGATGTTTTTACTTTATTGAAACACACGAGTCGGATGTCTGAGTATGAATTGGTCATTTGCTTGCAATACGTAGCGTTGTAAACATACAGCGCTCTACGAATGTTGAGATGGCCGATATGCATATGATTTACGGAGCTCCAGACGGAAATACAGGGCTCGCGTTACGAATGTACAGACGATGATTTCCACGTCGTGATGTACTTCGTCCATAGTACTTTGTCAATTTGCATATGAGATTACGTGACACCGGCACGTTCGTGGTAAACAGAATGGATGTTGGGTGCAGTCGTCACCCGGTGGAAGAGAGAATAGTAGGACATTTCCAGCAGGAAACATAGTATACTACTTGAAATTTAAAATTTAAAATATTACTGGAAAACTAAAGAGTTTTGGACATTTTATCATTCGTGTACATCGATTTATTTTGGATTTTCTACCTATGGTGGAAATTTGTCCGGACAAAAAATACACCCAGTATCATAATTACTGTCTCTTTGCCCTGGGGCCAAAATTGAGTGTTTTTTATAATTTAAAAAAAAAGAAGCCAGTACAGCTTTATTCTTGTTTCATTGTTGCATCATGACCACAAACATAAACACTCACAGAAGGCGACAGTACAAATTGTTCGCCGTACGTTTTGGCACCCTGATCTACTAATATTTAGACTACACTCGTAGGCACAAGACAGGGCATATATCTACAAAATTTTTGATTGAGTACTGCAGAACTGCTCACTCCCTATGAGCTACTCAACGTCCGAATGTACTGTTGTGTCCCCGTAACTACGTACTACTGTGTCTCCACCAACAGATTTACTAGAAATGTTAGCCGTTACGCCAATTAACTTAAAAGACTTACTAAAATCTTAGCTGTTGAGTGAATTAACTTAAAAGATCTACTAAAATCTTAACCGTCGCGCTAATTAACTTAAAAGATTTACTAAAATGTTAGCCGTTGCGCCAATTTACTTAAAAGATTTACTAAAATGTTAGCCGTCAATTAGCTAAGAGACAGCATTTGCAAGGCTTCGAGTTATTAAATTCAAACAGTTATGCCCTTTTCTGTTCTTTACGAAGATACACTCCGACGCTGCAAACTAAACGTAGGGGGACCAAAATGTACCCCGTGCACCCGCCTTAACTCACAGGTCTCCACCACTGTGTATAAAATGTTGACTCAGCAAAGACCTGACGACGTCCATAAAATATAGAATAAATCAACACCGCGCTATGATCGGCTCCAGGGCATATGGTGAATTATTACTATATTTTATGCATGGAAGAATATCGGTGAGTCTTTCAGTTTTCCAGCAGTGTCGACTGGGAATTTTAAAGTATCTTCGGAAACGCTTACCCCAAGTAGCAAGGGAAACTCGTATTTTCTGCTGCTTGGCAGACCATATGCCTACATAATTTTAGGCGGTTTTGTGCCCTTGTCATGCCTGTAAATTGACCAAATCTGTATCATACTAAAATTCTGTGAGCATTATTTAATTACTGGTTTGTTTACTTCTATATTTACTTGCTTATATGATTGCTTGTTTGCTCACAAAATTTTCTCCTTAAGATAGGAAAATATTCGAGCGTTGAAGATTAAATTTGCCTGTACCCGCGATACGGAAGAAGAACCTGAGCTCGGCTGCATGAAGGTGCACGGAAAAGCAAAGACGATTGTGATGGTGGGCCTTACGGTCAGGAGTGAACGGTCAAATAGTGTATGGTCTATGACAGCTGAATAAAACATATTTTCTTGTGAAAGCAAGGAAGATGGTGATGGTGACCCTACGGGTCACTGGCAGTTTAGTTGTATCTCAACATATCGCCCAACATTATCATAATTTATATGATAAAAAAAAGCACTAGAACACCTCGTGGCGTAAGACCATCGCCCGCGGTGGGAGTACATTTCATCGCCGCCATTTTTGATTCCCAGCTAATCCTAGTTTTTGGCATGGGTCACATCGAGGGCAACCCACCAGACTCCCTGCGAAAAATTATCAACATTGTTCAACTCCTTCGACCACTTATTGGGTGGACAGACAAACAAATATTTATACAAAGTTTAATCATCAACGAAAGCTATATCACCTCTCACTTCGTTCACTGGTGATAATAAATAATTTTTCCATAACTCGCCCAACATTGCTTTAGTGTTTCCATCAATAATTAAGGTAACTAGTGCAATTTGTTCCTATTACTTCCTCTACATTGTCTTATTTCGAGAGGTGTGTAGATAACACTAGTGGCTTCACGTTTAGATGGGATGCAAGTTAACAATTCAAGCCCGCCTACATTCTAAGTATCGTCAGTGCAAGTTCAAAGCTGTAGACTGAGCAGGTGGTCCATAATGATTGGTTTTGTTAACCTTTTTTTGATTCCTGCTCTATTTTGAAAATGAATGACTGCCGTTTCGAGTAATGGTGCGCTATGAAGCTTCGTATCGGACTATAACTGATAGAGACACTTATAAAAAAATCTGATTTAAATTCGTTCCAAAAACGAAAGACGAGTTTCTGTTTTCTTTTGTAGCGTTTTGATCCTGAGAACGTTTTCTGTAATCGTTTTCGCCCGCTGTCTGCATCACCAATCCGTCGATCATTGTCTTATGTGGTCGTCAAATTTAAACTTTTCCTCAATCAGAAGGAACAAGGACCCAATTTTTTTATATTTTTCGTCTTTGTAGCTGCCGTCTTCCGCTAAGAAGTTCATCTGCAATCGAGTTTTGGCCATCTTAATTAGAATGTCTTGAATCACCTGTAAGTTGCTTTCGTAGACCTATTGAAGTTTTTGCTTCAATGGCTTCAAGTTGTTTTCGCAGACCTATTGAAGTTTTTGAAAGTTCCAGTTGCACTGCGCCCGAGTGTGAAGTTATGCTTAACACCGCACCTTTACTCGAAATTGTTGTCACTTGTTCTTTTAAAAGTAATGAATTGTTATCACGTGTTCTTTTAAAAGTAATGGAAAGAAAATAGTCTACGGAAGCAAACGCCATCACACTGTCTTCTATCAGATGTTGCCTGCATCCCAGCCAAACGGTAAGCTTATATTACCAGGTCTACCAGTCTCATTACATAGTCTTTGCAACTCTTATTATCACAGTCATTAGTAACATTGTCAGCGATTTATGCCAACTAGTAGGAATTGTATTGCAACTAATACTTAAAATTAATTCTCTGCGTATTACAGTTTTCATAATTAAAAATTGTGTATCAATATTTATCTCAGAATTAGTTGTGAAGCTTTTTCCGCCTTCCTAAAAGTTTTTAAACAATCACCAGTCAACTTCTTTAAAAAATTAAAGGAATAACGTTGAATAATGACAGTTCAACAGCTTTAGGGAGGGCGGAAGAAATCTTCGAAATTTTTCATAATTATGATAATCAGTATAGAACACAATGCTCTACGTGTTGCATTTGCTGCCAAGCGCGGTCGTTTTCACGCCATTTCGTGGCACGATATTGAAGCAATACGTTTCCTATAACTCTCGTCCTACCTTCATTGGCTGACGATTGGTCATTTTAGGGCAGCTATTGAAATTTTTGCGTCATTCTGACACCTGGAATGGAGGCGATGTTTTTTCAGGCGAAGTTTTATAGGGTAATTCGGCAGAAATATGCGGTCGGCGGACGCTCTAAAGTAATGAGCTTGTGATATAAGGCGCGGCGAGGGAAGGTCGGCTACGTAATGGAGCACCGGAGAGGATGCAGTCATCGACTTCTATTATGATCTTAACTTTCCCTCTTATGATGAGGTACAGACTCATAAACTTTACGGTTTTGTCCTAAACTTCGCCGCCGAAATGCTGTAAGGAAGCCTTGAAAATTCCGTCTAAAGGCGGTCTTGCGTAAAATTTCATTCACGTCAATTTAGGGGCAAGCATCGAAAAAACGGGGGCTCCCGTCACAGCTTTTTATAAATAATAAAATAACCTTTTTAGTGTCTTAACGCGGCAGCACATAATGGTGCGTCGTATAGAGACGTGCCTTCCTCAGAACTTTTATAAATTACCGTAGCATTGGCCGGACCTTCGAAACGTCTTTCTTTTCGTGACCACTTTATTACTACTACTTCTTCTGACGATCTTTATTCTATTTTTCATCTTCTATCCCCATTTGCTGTTCTCATTAGCGACATCCTCTGTGATTGGGTTCCACGTCAGTCTGATTGTCTCATTCACGGCAAGCCACAGCCCGCAAAATTGCACAGCATCACAGGATTATTCTCTGCCAGGCACTGAGCCTTGAACAGACGCTGCTCCCGGAGCGAGCAGACACACCAGATACTGTCGTCCAAGCAGCCTCGCTTACGCTGCGCAACAGAGGACAGTATTAATAACAACATCCATGAACTCCTCATGAACACGAAAGAGAAACAACTTACGTTATGTAGTCGTGAAGTATTTCAAACTGCAAGCATTTAATTTTTAAAAAATTACGATAGGAAATAATTATTCTAAAGTGTGTTTTTTCATCTGGATTTCATATAAAATGATGACATTAGAGGTATATTACAAATTTGATTTTAAGGCTTGAAAATCAAGTTTCAAAAATTACGATTTCAAGAAATTTTTTAGTGAAAAAATGTTTTAACTAGAACGCCTTGGTGGCGTAAGACCATCACCCGCGGTAGGTGGCAAATTCAACGAAGTCATTTTTGATGAGCTAGGCTAGGGCACAGCCCCATTCCTTTCCAGAGATTAGCTCTTCATTACTAACATAGGATAAAATGGAACGCCTCCTGGCGTAGGAGATCCGCCGCGGTGGAGACACATCCGAACAGGTGGAGGAAAATTCAACGCAGTCATTATTAATGGCCAGCTAGGCCTAGTTTTTTGCATGGGTCATATCTAGGTCAACCCACCAAACTCTCTATAAAATTTATGAACATTGGTCAACTCCTTCGACCACTTTTTGGGTGGACAGGCATGTAAATTTGCAAACATATATATACTTAAATCTTTAACATAAACATTATCACCTTTTTTCACTCCGTTCGGGAGTGATAATAATGTTACTTTAATATAGTACGAGTCGGCAGAGAGTTTGTAAAATTGCTGTTTACTCTGACCATTGTGTGTCTCAACTATCGTTTTTAAACCGATAACTTACTTCAGTTAACCTACATTCACGTCATATACCACCTCTAGGCTAAATGCTGTAATTTTCTTATCCCTTCATTCCAAAAAGGAGTACAAATTCAATGATTGACAACATTAACTAGGAAAATTTATACCGCAAATACTTTTTCAAAAATAAATAAAGAAAATACAAACTAACAACAAGCAAAACTTCCCGACGCTGAATAGCATCGGATAGGTTACGTGAAATCAGTAATTTCTCGAAAATGGGACCGGGAAAAGTTGGGGTTACTACAATCATGGAGTTAGGAAAAAATTGTTTCAAATAAGCTCGCTTTTATTATATTTTTCATTTTCTATACGCTAGAAGATCATCATTTATAAAGTGCTTAAAATAATCTGGCCGCAACGGTCGGCAATATACTACTGACGAGGGAAACAAGCATTAAATTTTCCCGTCATAATAATAGAAAAAGATGAGCAACTCACAATTGATCAATTTTCAGGAATTCAGCATGGATGTGAAAGTTTATCCGTCCAAATTTCACTTCATAATTAACAAAACGCAATAGTACACCAAAGCAAACTTTTAAAAACTCAAAATAAATGCTCAACATTATATAAAGTTCCAATACGCTGGGAGGGAAATTCAAATTTTTAACATGATCAGGATCATTGCTGTTAGCACGTCATTCCTAGTGGAAACCCACACTACCGCACAACCTCACACGACGAGGACATAAAAGACACTAAGTCAAGACCTCTAAGGCACAACGTTGACTGATCCCCGCGCAGACATTGAAGACATATACGGTACTGTTGCCCAGACATTCTCGCTTTCATGCCGCTACAGCAGGCTGTAATTACTAGAGCCCGGATTTGTAGCATTTATTCCATCACTGCTATCACGGCTATAAACTACTCTACTATTAACGCTATTTTGATCAGACGCAGAGGAAGAAGTAGTGTTTATGCAATATATGCATATAAAACCTGCACCAAGTAGGAGTACGCATCTGCACTATCAAAAATTTGAAAATAATTTAATTATTAAGTATTACTTTGTTAGATGAAGAACAATATCAGTCCTTCCTTTGTTATAGTTTTTTTTTATTTTGAAATGGAATTTGTTAAACGTAAATAATATTTGTTTTATTTTATTCTTATACGGTATATAGGTACTACAAAACTGAACACTATAAAGAAAGCTCACAACCATATAAGTTCCTGTACATGCAATATGCGCATAGGATGAGTGAAAAAAAAGTAACATAGTTTCCGAGTAAAATAATAACTTCCTCTCAGTTTTCATTTCTCAAATGAAAGAAAACTGCTAAATTTTAGCCAAAACTAGCAACGTCGTTTTACCTGCTATTTTGCTACAAATAAGAACTATTTTGCTAGAAATGAAACTATTTTGCTATGATACTTGCAATATCATTTTTTTTAGAATGCTATTTTGAACATGCTTTTTGCACTATTTTAACCACTTTTTTAGGACAAGAAATCGGGGCTCTAGTAATTATATGATTAACTTAAGCGATAGGTGAAGCTTCTAGGGTTGGGTTAGGTAAGGTTTACTCATTGCATTATTATGAGGAGTCAGACCCTAAAAGAGATCTTTTAAATTTGTTTAGCCAGAGCCAGGAGTTCGCAGCATATTTCTTTGGTGCCCAATATGCTATTTTGTTTCATACTCCCACTGACAACCTTCACAGTTTTCTTTCCTTTCTTTCTCGACTTGCTATTGTGTGGTTAGGGTCCAAGAGTTTCACGATACACACTGCATGTCCCTCCTATTTTTCTCTCTTATACAAGAAGGTGTTGTGGATTGGACCAGAGTATTAACTTTGTTTAACCTTCTTGTTCGCTGCTCAGTGTATACAAGGATGGAAAAAAAATAGATCAAGGTACAACGGAAAACCCCTTCACGGGAAGTTACTTAGCATGCAAGAAGAACGAAAGTGGACTCAAAAACATGAGCTAGAAGAAGTTAAGTGGGGTGTAGAAAACAAGTTTCATATGCTGTAGCTAAGTTGGACCAGTGTAATAAGATTTAAGTGACAGTAATTTTATGGCGTGAGTGAGTCATAAGACGGAACTGCGAATGCAGTACAAGCACCAGACCATGTCACTGCCAGGACTTCTCGTGCAGCTCAGTTTTTATCGGGCTGCTCAGAAACGTTAACGCTAAGGAAAAGTGAGACGCATGAGAACGAATACAAGCACATTTGTGCCTTCCCACGGGATGCTATAGCGTATCTGTTGCAGTGACAAGACTAAAATGTCCAGTTTATTTCGAATAGAACTATATAGAAGATTACAGTTGATGCTAAAATACCTAATGCGATTTGCAAAGTGAAATCTTGATGAGCTCGCGACATAAGCCAGAAACGAATTTCATGTTTCTCCCATTCCGTGCGTTGATAGGACCAACAGCGTTAAAAATTAACATTATTTTACTTAGGTTCTTGCATTTGGGATGCAAGTAGGGGTTCTTTTCCTACGGCAGAATACAGAGTCCTGGTATGTGGCGTGGGTAGCACTGCCTGTGTGACGCGATGTTAAAAGCCATAAACTTTGATTGTCTGTTCTGAGGCGGTATTTTATGATTCTAAAAATTTTAATGTTTTAAAACGTCAGTTATTTCATTTAATTACTGTGCAGCAGAGCCTCGAGTTAGTTATACGATTGGTTAAGACCAAATAACTAAAAAACAGGTTAAAAATTTTCTGAAGCCGTTAGACTGTCAGTATAGGAATGGTACCCCTTATTTTTTAATACGTATTCTGCATAAAATTTTTGGAACCCGTATTTATGTCCTTTAGTGGAATAATATGATGCCGTATAACTAGAGGATCGCCTGTATTTTATTTTAGACTTCCAAAATATTTGTTTCTTGATCTTTGTCCATTTGCAAGGGACTGATAGAAGGTAGAACAGTTTACATTTGAAGATGACAAAATGGAAGCATGCGTGGAGCAATGCTAGCGTGTGTGCATGTATGCGGAACTGACATATGTAGTGTGCTGAAGGGCGTAAATGACTAATAAAAATATACATCTGGATCAAGCCTTGAAAGCCTACAATGTCATTTGTTCATGTATTAATATTGTTATTCGCGTAATTAATTCGCAAAAGCCGACGTAGTGGAGTTAACATTCGAGTTTATCGCATTTTCTTCTCACTGATCGTTTCCCAACGTTGTTCCTGCTCAGAGCTAACTTCTATGGAAATTGCTTCTTAACGTTAGCCATATCTTATTTTGTTACACAGGTCATTGTTCTATGGTATTCCCAAGAGAACAAACGCCTTGCATCGTAGCCTGGAACGGTTAGGGCTAAACCTGTAACTCTACAGAGACAATATTCATTCAATTTCGTACTCACCGATCGCTGCCCCAAGTTATTCACGAAGCATGGGACGATGGCGTTGACCCCTTTGTATGCAGTGACTTGCTCTGGAGTGGCACGGTCGATGTACGGCTGTGTCGCCGATACCTCACCCAGCATACTCTCCCGGGTCTTCCTGGACGCTTTCACACTCGAAGAATTGCTATGAAAGTTGAGGAATTCTCGGGCTGGTATCACACGCCAATTTTTCAGTCGCGCTTCTGCTTTGTTTGCGTCCCCCGCAGGCCGTGTAGAAATAGGAGGATGGATGTAAAGTTTCGTGCGTTTTCTGGAGATTGGAAGGGGTTTGCGTCTCTCGGGATCCACAGAAAGATTAACCGATTTTGGAACATTGCGTTGCGAATGTTGATGCAAGAGTTTATCGAAATGCAACGGCATGGGACTGTAGACACGCTTGTGGACGATGGGCGAAATGTTGAATGCGAAATGTTCGTTTTCCGCCTGGGCCTCGAGTGGAGACTGGCTTAAAATGAGAGTGCCGCAAACTCTGCCAACGAGGCCTGCAGGACAAGGAATAAGTGAGAAATAATAATAGTCAAATGTACACAAGCATTTTCAAAATAAGAACAACAATAGTATAAACCAGAATGCCTAGTGGCGTAAGACCATCACCCGCGGTGGGAGCAAATTTCATCGCCGTCATTTTTTATGGCCAGCTAATCCTAGTTTTCTGGCATGGGTCAAAGCGAAGACATCCCACCAGACTCCCTGCAAAATATCATGAAGATAGCTCAACGCCTAATTCCACCTTTTTTGGGTGGAGAAAAATTTCATTGCCGGTATTTTTTATGGCCAGCTAATCCTATTTTTAGTTCTTTCTTGCATAGGTGACGTTAAGAACAGCCCACCAGACTGCCTACAAAAAATCATGGACATAGCTCAAATACTTCTACCTGTTTTGGGGTGAACAAATTTCATCGCCGTCATTTTTTTATGACCAGCTATTCCCTGTTTTTTGGCATGGGTCACATCGAGGGCAACCCACCAGACTCCCTGCAAAAAATTATGAACATTGTTCAACTCCATCAATCACTAATTGCGTGGACAGATAAGATATATACAAAAATATATATACCTAAATCTTCAACGAAAACATCATCGCCTCTCTAACTTTGTTCGCAGGTTGTAACCCCACAGTTATATGGGTGCTAAATGAGTTTTTTTGCCGTTTATTCGTTCCCCACCCCCTTTTTTTGTTAGTGCTGTGATCTAGTACAGATATATAAAATTTAGCGCAGAGCAGAAAGGTGCTCTGATGCTAGGTTTTACTGTGTACAGTAGCACCTGTGTACTGTGTACTGCATACAATCTACAATAGAAAAAGTGGACCTCTTCAGGCAAATTGTGCCTGTTTAGAGAGTAGTATTAATTTCGGGACGGCAAGTTCTACAGCGTGTGCTTGTTTTCGATACATTCGAAAGCATTTTTTTTAAGCACCGTAAAACCTTGTGACTTGTACACCTTTTAAATATATATACCACCAATCAATTTTACTACATTTTTCTGTGGGTCACTCAATACCGTATAATCTACTGCAGCAATTCGCGATGGCCAGCGCTGTATATTGTCAAAGTTTCTCTGTTTTTTTTTTCAGTCTCTGTGGTTTTACTTTCAGGAGCTTAAGGAATCTTTGTCAGGGAACTTGTACTTTACTTAGAACAGTATGTAGGGTAAATTTGGTAGGGTGAATTTAGAAATTGAGCCCCGAAAGGGCCTCATAGGTTACCCTATTTTAGCCACATTGTTGGATTAACATGAATTCACGTAGCTATATACCTCATTCATCTCCTATAAAACTTTGTCGTATTTATCCTGAAGAACTATACACCTTAGAAATCATCAGAACCTGCCCTACGCTTCTTACCTATCCTATGAGTAAGATGTCTTTTGGGGTTGGGAATAACATAAGCGGAATATATTCCCAATAATCTCTTACTTCTCAGGCAGGTTATTAGCTTAATATAGGACTGAAACTACTCATTAATTGAAGGTCGGGCGCTTGTACCCTCGATGGTGATGCACCTCTTCTGAACAAGTGAACTTAAAGGTCATCATCTAGCAAGGATCCCTTACTGCTTTTTCAATGTATGGAAGAACATGTCAAAAACTTTCGTCCACGGGAGCATAAAAAGTAAGATAGAATCGCTGGTCTCGGGTTAAGTCTGTAACATACGAGTGGCCCTGGCCGACCTCCAAACAAAATCATCTCGAAGTTTAGAGGAGGTCAAAGGCAGCCCTAAACTTTGTGTCCTACGGTCTTTGCGGTCGCCAGTCCAGTGAGAAGTGCAAAGGAAGCTGCACCCTCAATGGAAACTCCAGAAAAACACGTCAAAAATGCTGAATTGGCTCAAGGAAATAGATCATCAGTGAAGGGTTTTTGAAAAAGGGCATTTGGCTGAATTCTTCGTCTGACCGTCGGGACATCGAAGTCATCGAGATAATGTCTGATTTTTTGCAAAAAATATCTTATTTAGACTGAAGAGTTTCTCCTCGCACATTGTCTACCACAACTCGGTCACTGGAAGAGTTGTATTCCCTATATAATAGTCAAACAGAGAAGTTCTTTTACCAGTTAAGAGTAACTCGTGCATTCTGCAACATCAGGAAATAAACAAGCATCCTTAACCTTGAAGTGGCTGCTGGTGATGTCGCAGCCGTTGAGAGAAGACAACAACAAGCTCATTTTTATATGTGTAAAATAACGGTGGTGTCTGAAGTCATCGTCACTTTATTCGTCAGCAGTGGAAACGTTATCCAGAAACTGTATCATTATGTCCGAAGTCTTTAATCCTCAGCATATGCAACATGCTGAAGTTATAGCTCGTTGGGACAAAAATTGTTACTGTACTACTTCGTAAATAGGAATCAAAAGAGGCTGACATACACGCTATTACCCATTTTTTTTACTCTTGGTTGTTTCTTCGTAGGAATAGTGAGATTTGAAACGGTGCATTTTCGTACGTAATACACCACGAGAGAGCTAGAAGAAAGTCATTTATAACTATAGTCAAACCAGTGTGAGCCGTCCTTCAGGGGCGGGGCTGAATCGAACGCAGCAGTGCCAAACCTAAACTATCAACTAATGCATTTTCAGTATTCGAATATAAATATAATTTTATCGATGGAGACGCAGTAAACCTCGCGCTTAAGTGAGATTTGGAAAAGTTGCTTTGCGTTCATAGCCACGCCCATCGGACTCCTTACGCTGGTTTGACTACAGCTATCTAACTCCAACTGGACGAGGAGCAGACACTAATAGGTTAGATCGTGAAGCTGCATAGTATTAACCGAAGTAGTCGCGCCTCATACGTAATTTTCTACAAGAAAAAAATCCTCAGGGAAAGTTCGTTTCACTGGCCGTACGGAATCAGAGACTTTTTTAGACTGGATAGATAATCTCTGTTAAAAATGTCTTCATAGACTTGAAAAAAACTAGATCCAGCTTCAAACTCAACTTTGGAAAAGAAACCTTTCAGTTTTTATCGTCCAAAGAGACTATTTAGCTACATTCTCTGCTGTGTTATTCCGTTACATTCGATGCTGAGAAACAGATGGATCATAAGACCCATTCCCAGAGATGAGCTAAAGCCTAAGCTTCGGTTAGTTCTGAGCTATTGCAATGGTACTATATCTAAAAAAATTGGGATCATCAAACGGAATGTTGCAGTCAATAGGATGAGGGTCTAAGAACGATTAGTTACAGAAGAGCAGACGCCATGCCGATAAGTTACGTTAAATTAGTAGAGGACGATAGGGAACGCTACTACTTATGAACAATTGAAGCATTTTACCAGCTGATAAATTAACGAACTACGTAGAAGGAATCTGCACTTGTGGAGGGTGCTGCTCCCACTACCTGTCCAGGCGATTTTTGAATGACTTGTTTTTCCATAGCTTCTCAATGAATTGGGAGGTAAAGGTTCCTATTATGAAATCCGGAAAAAAGCTGCCGACTTTGTCTAGTTATTCCATGTCCCTTTTGAGCATTTGCCCATTATCTCGGAAGCGGTCATCGTGACCACCATCAAAGAGCTCCACTGTCGGCACGTCATGAGGGCCATCAGGGACTTGAGGGTGCCTGTAAATTGCCGTCCGGTCGGTCTTCGTTCACTTCCTACGAAAATAACTGGTGTTTAGAGTGGACGGCAACACGATAAGCAGGTAATAAAGAATTTACTATACGACTGACTCACCAATGCTAAGCCAGCAACAGACGCACACAATGAGTCCTTTAAACCTTCCTTCCATATCGCCTTCCTGTGGACAAAGAAAGCCATACGTTAATTTTACAGCATCTGGCTAGGTAGTTTGCATACACTTGATTCGTGCATTTACTGGTACAATTCCATCATGAACCTTTGTGTGGGTAGTACATAAACTATGCCAGAGGAGGCGTGCGATATGCCTACATACAGTATTTGAAGCTATGAAAACTATTTAGTTTGAACTTACCTGGAACTGCATTCTTAAGTGCTGTACTTGCCAGTATGGGCTTAGTTCAGATGTTTAGCTTCTAACCAGGTCTTAAGCTCCGTAGGGCTGAGCTAACCCCCACTTTGACCAAGCTCTGAGTCGTGGAGCATTGTGTCACCGAAGCAAAAATTAGTGCAACGCTTCAAAGTGACGCGAAAATAATTAGTGTTTCAATCAATGCCCTTTTGAAACTTTTCTCTTGTAAGAGTTGCTGAATTTGTGTAGTTAGTTTTTTCTTCAGGCTATAATGACCTTTATATGATTATATTATTATACCACGTTGTCTATCCTCCGTAGCTGCTACTCCGGTATTCTAACAGATGCTTATCTACGAACTAACCACAAAGGCTAAACGGAAACTACCATCATATTTTAAGTCAACTACTGCAGATATTATCAGAATCTACAGTAACATGCGCAAGCAATTTAAAAAACTTAGTTCTGCAAAATTTTCACAGAGTTTCTGATTATGCATCTACCTGGACATTTACTCATATTCATACGAACATTCAGTTTTTCCTAGTTTTCTTTAGCACGGTACAAATCGCGGAAGTTAGTTCCTTATTCTGTTGATAGTCTATATCTTCTATGAAGAACTTTTCAGAATTGAAATTGTTCATTGAACTTAGTCTGGTTTCTCATTGCACTCTGAATCTTTCTTAAGTAATTTCTCAGAAAATGACGCATTTCCCGGAAACTGACTCCTGTTTCAGTTGGTCATCTCAAGCCTTTTATGATTAACTCCGGAAATGGAAGCATTTTTTTTACTGTTTGACTCTTGTGTCTCACTCATTTACGGGTAACTTATTGAAACACAGTATATTGTGTGCAGTACCTTTGCCTCTTGTTTTTACTTCTTAACTTCGATATTTTCAGAGCGTAGGCCTATCTGTTGAAAGCACTCTACTTGTTATTCAATTAAACTTGTTGTGGGCTCGTAGTAATTGATTTCAAAGCTCTGCTAACGGACTAACTCTGTGATGCAAATTACCTACGCATCATGGATGAGTCCAATCAATGTCAGATCACTTCAAACAAAGAGCAGCAATAGCTCTTAGAGCTGCGCTAATAACCTAGGCTGTTCAACAGCACCTCTTATTAACCACACCTGCCTGAGCCAACATCAGAAGAGCCAAATTCTAATCAATTTTGTTTTCAGTAAAGCAAATTCTATCAGAAGGTACGATCAACTTAGGCTGTTAATTCCACAGAACCTACATGGAGGGACAACAGACAGAGGCTGTGAATACCACAAATACTAGGTATACTGAGGGATAAGAGACATAGGCGGCATCGACGTGTCTATTACTAAGCTAGTTAATACGCCTGAGACAGGTTACTTTACAACACGCATCCGTGAGAGTGGCTTCGGCTGTTCCTAAAGGTATAGTGTTTAGAGCCCTTTGCCGTTCGTTACGCATAGTTAGTTGTGAGGTGCTGACTGCCCTGGAGGACATTATGATCAATAAGACCGACGGATCCAATGATTATAGCTGTGATTTAGAGCCCTACTATGCCTTAAGCTGTCGCTCAGTCTTTGAACAAGGATTTGTTTCAGTTATGCGCTTGGTGCTTATCTTGGAGTATGATGTTGAACGCGGTCAAAACCAGGTCTATGATTGTCAGTCGGTCTCGTACGGTTTTACCCCACCATCCGTCACTGAAAATAGGAAACACTGTGCTGCAGAGGTTAACCTCTCTTGAGATACTCGGCTTGATGAGAGGCTCTCTTGAGGCTTAGGGTTGGGGGCCCTACGTAAAATGCACGCTCTATTTGGTGATAATAAAATATTCCATAAATGCTTCTATGCTATCTAGCGCCTCTTTTGGAGTATTGGTCCACCGTCTAGATTTTAGCTGCTCACAGTCGTCTTCGTCTGTTAGACCGAATTATCAATTCGGCCATTCATTATACACCCAGAGAGATCTGGTAAACTTTTCCCATAAACCTGACACTCTTTGCCTCTGTACGTTTTAAAAAGGTATTGAATGACAAGGGATATGGATGTCATTCCTCCGTACCTGCTTTCCTGCTTCCAGAGTCTTTGGAAGATGCTCATGGAGATACGGCTGGAGCCTATTCACTGACCATAGAGACTGCTAGGGGCAAAAGAAGTTAATTAGGTCTTTGCTTTACACAAAGAACTGTAGTGTCATGGAGTTCTTTACTGTGATCTATGTATGTTCGGCCCTTTTGGGGGTGCAGGCGTGCATTTTTTTCATTTTCATTATTATTATATTTTTTTTTGGGGGGGGNGGTGAATTGGTCTTAGCGGTATCTTGAGAGTCCTGCGTTTGCTAATTCCTTCATTGGGATAATAATTGCAGGCCCCTTGATGCCCTGGCCTGGAGTTTTATTAATAATGATAATAATAATCCTAGTTTGTTTAGGTGAACTTTTTTCAAGCACTGTAATGCGGTATGTATTGTAACTCTTGGTCGTAACTCTTTAAATACATAGAAAATTTGCAAATTAACTGAGGGGATCAGTTAGCCAATTTCCTTAACCGAAATGACAATAATTAATTTTAAAAAAGTTGTTCAAAGTGAAGAAACTGGCCACTGTTATGAAGATGGTTGCTGGGCTAAAAAAAAGTGGACCGAAAAAGGAACAAAATGGTAAATCGAGGATAACAATGACAACTAAAGCACTCTGAGAGCGCATACCTCCGCCAAGTAGGGCAACGATAACCAAAAATTCAAATTTGCTCTGAAACCTTGATTTTCTTTGTATCAACTTCAAAATTTAATCATTTGTGTCTTTTGATAGTATTAAAAGTGTCTGCAATTTTTTGAAGATTTGTTCAGAAATTTTTGAGTTATGCTGCTAACAAAAATTATACAAACATAAGTCAAACATGCAAACGAACCAACCGATCTGCACCAAAATTTCATCATTTATGTCTTTGAACACTACTAAGAACTCTTCATAGCGATCCATTGAAATTTTCTACCTCCGGCAAGGAGGTTATGTTTTCGTTGTGTTCGTCTGTCTGTCACCAAGATAACTCAAAAAGTTATGAACCGATTTTGACGAAATTTACAGAAATTGTTAGCTATGTTAGGAGAAATAGATGATCAACTTTTGGTGAAGATATGTCCATCCGTTTGTTTGTTTGTTTGTTTGTCTGCCTCGATTTTCTCAATGCCATAACTCAAAAAGTTATGGATGGATTTTGATGAAATTAATATGAATTATTGTGTATATAACAAAGAATAGATGATCAAATTTTGGTAATGATCCGTTGGTTCGTTCGTTTGTCACTGTTTTTAATTTTATGCTTGTTAGTACAATAACTCAGAAAATAAAGAATGGATCCTTATGAAATTTATAAAAGTTGTTAATAATGTTCAGAGACATAAATTACTAAGTTTTGGTGCAGATCAATTTGTTCCTTTGTATGTTGGACTCATGTCTGTCATAACGTTTGTTAGCAGCATGACTCAAAAAATTACGAACTTATCTTCAAGAAAATTGTCCAAGCTGTTGTTACCATCAAAAGACACAAATGATTGGATTTTGAAGTTTATACAAAGAAAATTATTGTTTCAAAGCCAATTTCTATTTTTTGCTACCGTTGCCTCGCTTGGCGGAGGTATGCGCCCTCGGAGTGCTCTAGTTTTAGGCATGGCATTGACAAAAATTAGGCAAACAAACTAACAAACGAATGCATGGATCTTCACCGAAAGTTAATCGTCTGTTCCTCCTAGCATACCTAGCAATCCCTGTAAATTTCGTCAAAATTCGTCCTTAACTTTTTCAACTATCTTCGTGACAGAGAGAGACAGAACGACAGAACAACAGACTGAAAGACAAGCCCGATGTAAACATTACCTCCTTGGCCGAGGTAATTATATCCTTAACCACAACAAAGACGTTGAAAAGAATAGTAAATGAACTGCTGTATACTATGGCTGCAATTTTCAATATTGATTTACGTTTATCATGATGCTATAAGGTGTTTCTCTGCCCGCGGTAAAGGCAGCCTAGACACTAAACCCTGCAGGTTCGAATACCAACCCAGGCAAGCGAGCTCTTGCGGGGCTTGATGCATTGACTCAGCATTTGATATCTCCACAGCTGCTGCGGGGTTCTTAATCTTCCCCGAAGTGGGGAGGGTGGAGGAGGTGCAGGTCGTTGCCTAAGAGCCTTCCGTCGATGGAGCCGACATTCTTGACGATCTATGGTCGACTGCAGCCGTACATTCTCCAGGGCCCAGTTGGTCTATATCTGCAGCTCGAACCGTGTGTGTGTGTGTGTCTGTGCGTTAGGGTTTTTTTCTCTGGGTAGTGCAGTCAAAGTGACATTACCGTTACTGGTGTATAAATAGCATTTTCACATATTATAAACCAAGATTACGAGCGTTACGTGACTTTTTATAAATTCTTCAGCAGGTTTGCCATTGCTCCAATACATTTGCTCTTTCACAGAGACAACCTCGACAGACAGCTCGTTTGCATCGTTATAGAAAGCAAATGCCATATTTTAAAACGTCTTTCCCTAGAAGACGAAGCACTCAGCTGATCGATATATTGGTTCCAAGCCGACGGCCTGCTAGGTCTCGAGCCTCAAACAACGCAGTGCTCCTTTGCAAGAGGTTGAAGTGCTCCAGATAATCCGAATGTGCTCTCGGATGCTTTTTCTGACTCCGCAATATTGCACAAACCAAAGGCAGAAAATAAAAATCTGTCGCTGCTCGACCGTTCAGCAGGCCGGCCTGCATGCCGAGGCAGAGTCACAACCGGAGGAAAAGCCTGCAAGTAACAAACTTTAAGTTCGGATCGCAGGCTCAGCTATTTATACTCGACCTGCGTTCAGAAAATGATAAGGGCAGCTTCAGAATTGACAGAATAATGCACCTAGATCAACACAGATTTTCTATTGAGGAAGCGTTGCTGCTGACTACAATATACCGCACAGATACTGAAGCTTTGTTAGTAGAGGTCTTCCTATAGCTGAGTGTTTTTACGTAGTTTGATAATGCGTCGCCTTGATACCGATGGGACGGTTTCATATAATTCTCGTCTAATCTCAATGGCATAACATTCCAGCAATTTTTTTTTTTTTTTTTTTTTGCCACATATTGACGTTCACGCACTTCTTGTTATCAACAGCTGTGTCGAATATCATGAGACGAAATACGATCCAATTAGAAAAGTATCCAAAAGTTCATCAAATCCTATTGATGCAGCCTCAGTTTTGATACCCAAACTTCGATCAAAGCAGTAACTTGATGCCATAACCTCGATGAACGCATTCGCCTTCATAGTTAAGTTCTACAGAAAATTCGAAGTCGATAGTGTAAGATTTATGAACATTATTATATTAGGGACACTTAGGTATATACTGTACACTGCAGCTGTTCCGTAACAAGGCAGAACCGACATATTCATTCCTTTCCAGGGTCAGATATTATACAAAACTATTTAATGTCAGTTTTTTGCACTTATCGTCTTAGAAATATAGAAAAAAGTTTGAATAATTAGTGGAAATACAAAAAAAATTCGCAATGTAATGGTATTAAAGCTGTTAGTGGTAAAACAGGGGTTAGTGCAACAAAAAACATTACGTATACTAAAGTTTGACTTGAGTTAACGCATGAAGCTGATCATTACCTCCGCCAAGGAGGTTATGTTTTCGTCGAGTTTGTGTGTCTGTCTGTTATACTGTATATATGTCTGTCACCAAGATAACTCAAAAGGTATGGAAGGATTTTGATAAACTTACAGGGATTGTCAGGTATCCTTAACCACACCAAAGACGTTGAAAAAAATAGTAAAAGAACTGCTGTGTACTACGGCTGCTATTTGCAATATTGGTTTACGTTTATCATTTTACTATAAGGTGTTTCTCTACCCGCGGTAGAGGCAGCCTAGACACTAAACGCCGCAGGTTCGAATGCCAACCCAGGCAAGCGAGCTCTTGCGGCGCTTGATCAGTTGATTCAGATGATTAATTTTTGGTGACGATCTGTTCATTCGTTTGATTGTTTATCTGTCTGCCTTTATTTTGTTAGCACAATAACTTAGAAAGTAATTGATGAAATTTTCATGAGTTGTTGGGTATATTACAAAGAGTAAATGATCAAATTTTTGTGATTATCTGTTTGTTTATTTGTTTGTTCGTTTGTCGCTGTGTTTGAATTTATGTTTATTTTCGCAATAACTGAAAAAGTTATGGATGGATCTTTATGAAATTTTGAGGAATTGTTTATAATGTTGAAAGACATAATTGATCAACTTTTGGTGATGAGTGGTTGGTCCATTTGTGTGTCTGACTTATGTTTGTTAGCAGCATAACTCAAAAACTTATGAACAGATCTTCAAGAAAATTACAGAAGCTGTTAATACTGTCAAGAGACGAAAATAGTTAGATTTTGTTGTTGATACAACGATAATTTTTGTTTCAAAGAAAATTTGAACTTTTCGTTACCTCTGCCATACTTGGCGGAAGTATGCGCTCTGAGAGTGCTCTAGTTTATAATTTATTGGCTTGCCAAATTGTACTTTACACCGATGACCCTATTTCACCATATTCCCATTTTCAATTAACGTATGTCTGAGCTAAAGTGGCTAAACTACTGAATTACAACTAAAACTATGTAACTTGATTTGATTGATGATACTCTGAACTGGTTAGGGTAAGTGGGATTTTCCTATCTTCATGCGACAAATTTCTTTTCACTGCCGCCGCGGTAGCTGCATGTTTCCGTTCTCAGCTCTGACACCTTGTATCGCTCGTTCGATGCCCAACCAGGCACGCGAGATCTTTGCAGATCTTGTGCTTGCATGCACGGCGCCGTGACGGAACTGCCTTCCTCAGAGATGAGGGGGTGGGAGGTCTCGGGTCATTTGTTACTTCCGTCAAAATGACGCCATAGTTCTTGGTGACCCGAGGTCGACTGCAACTACACTTACTCATCTGGGACCAGTGGGCCTATACCCGCAGCACAAACCAGTGCATGTGGGTTTCCCAGGTGAAAGTGTGGTCTAAGTTGACTTTACCTTTACCTTTAATCGCCTGGTGTTATACTCGTATATGTTAGAAGAACGTCACATCCGCGAAAACAGTCCGTCACCTGATAATTTTGTTCGTAATTACCTCCGCCAAGGAGGTTATGTTTTCGTCTTGTTTGTCTATCTATCTGTTTGTTTGGCTCTCTGTCTGTCACCAAGATAACTCAAAAAGTTCTGAACCGATTTGGACGATATTTACAGGGATTGTTAGGTATATTAGGAGGAACAGATGATTAACTTTTGGTGATAATATGTCAATTCGTTTGTTTGCTTGTTTGTTCGTTTGTCTTTCTACCTTTTTTTCTCAATACCATAACTCAAAAAGTTATGGATGGATTTTTATGAAATTAACATGAGTTGTTAGGTATATAACAGAAAGTATAACCAAATTTTGGTAATGATCTGTTCGTTCGTTCGTTTGTCACTGTTGTTGATTTTATGCTTGTTAACACAATAACTCGAAAAATAATCAATGGATCTTTTTGAACTTCATATTGGTTGTTATTAATGTTAAATTTCGGTGCAGATCGGTGGGATGTTCGTTTGTATGTTTGACTCGTGTTTGTCTTAACGTTTGTTAGCAGTATAACTCAAAAAGTTATGAACGGATCTTCAAAGAAATTTCACAAGCTGTTATTACTATCAAGAGGCACAAATGACTAGATTTTGGAGTTTATACAAAGAATGGTTCAGAGCCAACTGAGTGCTGTAGTTGTGTTCTTGTCATAATAGTCGATAAAAAAACGCTTACTACGTCTTTCAACACACTACGCAATCTTTTTATGAAACAGTGAGTTTAATTGCATCCATTCACAGTTAAAAATTGTAAGTAATTTTGAATTTATCGTACGTAGAATGTATTCCGTTTGAACCTAGAAATTTGTATGGGTCTGCTAGTCATAAACTATTTTTTTTTTTTAAGTGTGAAGTCAAGCCAAGCCTGCGCCACCGCTGTATCCTGTCTACCGGCATTATGAAGCCACGACTGCAGCCTGTAATTTCAGTCCCTAGAAATCAAGTCATTTTGTGTGGCGAGCTCAGAGGGAATAGAAAATCTTGGCCGGGGTCTCGTGATGACAGCAGAACTCGAGCCATGCCACTAAAAGTTGGGACAAGACATGGGTTGCGTGCACGGGCTGTCGACGGGTGTCACGAAATATGTGTCAGGCGTGACCAACGTGTACTTACGTGTGATGAAGATATTAGGGGTGACTTGAGAGTCTGCTGCGGAATTGAGGGTATGCAAGTGCGTGAGGAATGAGGGGAATGGTTGGGTGTGGATGCCTGAATGTGCATGTGGGGGTACGGTGAATATTGGGAGTGGGCATAGAGTCAGTATTGGGAGTGGTTGTAGGGTCAGTATTGGGAGTGGTTGTAGGGTCAGTATTGGGAGTGGGCATAGAGTCAGTATTGGGAGTGGTTGTAGG
>LQNS02000303.1:15089423-15109421 GCA_001587735.2 Parhyale hawaiensis
TCAGTATTGGGAGTGGGTGTAGGGTCATTATTGGGAGTGGGTGTAGGGTCAGTATTGGGAGTGGGTGTAGGGTCAGTATTGGGAGTGGGTGTAGGGTCAGTATTGGGAGTGGGTGTAGGGTCATTATTGGGAGTGGGTGTAGGGTCAGTATTGGGAGTGGGTGTAGGATCAGTATTGGGAGTGGGTGTAGAGTCACTATTGGGAGTGGCTGTAGAGTTACTATTGGGAGTGGCTGTAGAGTCAGTATTGGGAGTGGGTGTAGAGTCAGTATTAGGAGTGGGTGTAGGGTCAATATTGGGATTGTGTGTCGTCTCTACTGTATATGATATTAAGCTCCGATGAACACTTATACCCACGTAGTTAAGAGAATAACCATTACCATAAGCTTTCATTAACACACAAAGTGGAGATTTACCTACCGCACAACGTATAGGAAAGTGAATCACAGATTGCATCAATGCAAAAAATTTACAAAACCAATCATCACGTCCGCGCAATCAAAGCAGAAATACATTTTTAAAGCTCCCATTTTCACTTAGTCTAATAGCGTTCCCAATCATACCATTAACAGTCCCATAGATGAGGAAAACTGCATATAATATTTAAAACATGTCTGCATTATGCGGATAGCCGCCACGATGATACATGGCGAGAAACACCTGCCCTGGACACCACTGCACCCTGCAGCTCAGATCTACGTAGATGACGAACTAATCAGTTCTGTCGGTGCTTCGTGCCCTGGTCGGCTAAGGTTTGCATTTTGTTGCCGGCATCGGCTTTTGGTGGTATTGGCCTGCAGGCGTTTAAGTCAGCTGTTAATGGTTTTTCTTTGCTGGATTTCCTTTAGCAGCGCTTTGGGCTTCCCGGTGTTGCAAGATGCTTCATTTGGGTTGTATTACCTGTCCGTGGGAGCTCAAGCGTGAAGTTTTAATAACAATAATAATAACTAGAGCACTCTGACAGCGCATACCTCCGCCAAGTGAGGTAACGGTAGCAATAAATTCAAATTGGTTCTGAAACCATAATTTTCTTTGTATAAACTCCAAAATCTAATTTTTTGTGCCTTTTTATATTAATACCAGCTTGTTCAATTTTTTTGAAGATCCGTTGATAACTTTTTGAGTTATACTGTTAACAAACGTTATTACAAATATGAGTCAAACATACAAACGAACCAACCGATCTGCACCAAAATTTGATTATATATGTCTTATACCATTACTAACAACTCCTATGAATTTCATGAAGATCCATTCATTATTTTTTGAGTTATTGTACTAGGAGCGCGCTAAAGCAAGTAGTACTGTTGGCGCACACTAAGCCGTGCTGGTTTGGATACGACCAACAGGCTCTACACGTCCCAATGTATCGAGAATTTGGAAAGAAATTGACTTATAAAGGAACTGTACCTAGGTCCTGCATTCCTCCCGAATTTCCCTTGGTTCGATCCTGTAAGCTCTTCATCCAGCGCCGGGAACCTTGGCGCTTGCTTATTCATTGCGAAGAAAGAAATCGCGCCGAGATTATTCTCAAAAGCCGCTGGCATCACGTGTACCTCGGCGCTCTCAGCAGCAATGGCCTACAAGCCTTCATTAAATATGAAGACATCATCTGTGTTTTTAAATTACTATGAATATGCAAAGAGCCCGCAGGGGGCGGCGTGCAGAGCTTCCTGGCGGAGGTTGGAAAGTCTTCCCCAGTAGAAAATTTTCATTGGGGTGGTTTTGGAAAATGGTAATGAAAACAATTGGGAAATTAAACAGTAGTGTTGAGCAAGATGAACTAATTTACTGGTGAAGTTCTCCCTCTTGAAATCGTTTTTTCGGAAATAATGAACGAAATTTAAAAGAGCTGTCTCGAAATTAGTTGCCTGTAGAGCGTACGTGTGCCTATTTGACCTACCAGGTCCCAATTTTTATTCAAAGCTAATGATTGTTGGTGAACAGATAGTATACCACGCAGATTTGGTTTTCACAGGGGTACTAAAAGAATTATAGTGATGGGTACTGTCTATATTGATGTTATAAAATATTTTTATATCCAAGCACTAAAATGAGAACCGTTGCATTGTGTATCTTGGTCAGTTTACACATAGCATCGATTTATTTATCAATCTGTTTTAGGTTACGTTTGAAGCTTATATAAGGCATCCGTACTATTATAATAGAGGAGTTTTGTCTCTGAATGTAAGTGAATTTCCTTATAGGATAACCCAATTACCGAAATAACCCTGTTTCCGAACAAAGAGTCATTATTTGATCGGTTTGTGTAATAAACCTATCGAATATCTAATAGCTCTTTGTTAGGTTTATTATTTGAAAGGTTTATTACACAAACCCATAGACCGCAACAGTACTCGACTCTTAGGTCTGACGCTGGCGGCCAAAAGTCGGCAACGGAAAAATGGGATTTTCTCAAGAGCTATTCTTTTCCCCCTATCTAATACTGAAGAAAAAATTCCAAAGTACCCAACATTTTTTTGCAGAGAAGATATCTTGGATACAGCGGGGACGCACTTGAGCACTTGCCTGCATGACCGTATCTGGACATGTTCATAATAGCTCTTGAGAAAATCCCATTTGTCCCATTTTGGCCGCCAGCGTCAGAAGCCACTAGGACCTAAGAGTCAAATACTGTCGCGGTCTTTGCACAAAGCTATCAAATAATGGCTCCTTGTTTGGAAATTGAGTTAGTTCGGCAACTGGGTAATTCCCCAATACGAATTCGGACAATTGATATTCTTCTCGTTTGAATTTTGGCGGCATGGTGAGGAGGATTGGAATGTTTTGATAAAATTAAAAGTGGCCGCGCTCGGTTCGTCCGGTCTCTTTCTTTGAGGATCCGGCAGGAAGGTCCGTGGGACTTGGAAGGGATACCTTCACCACAGGCAAGAAACTTCAAGGAGATATTGCTGCAATTTTCGCCAATATATTTTCTGCATGGGTACCAGAGGGGATTCATAAATGACCTCCACTTTACTAAAATAGCGCGTGCCTGTTCTCTACCTTTGTTATGATAGACCATTCTTATGGAAAATAATGGCTCTATCCTTCGCTGCCTTACATGCAAAATTGATGTATCACCTTTGCTGCATTACACGTGAAGTTGATGCTTGCCATTGGTACCATAAAACAATCGGAAGCTCAATATTGGCTGAATTACATTGGACTGTGTAGTAAATAACTTTGGATATTGGCTTGCTGGTACACAACATATTTTCCTTTTCGCAGAGTCGACTGATCTACTAGAAATGCTTCATCTGCGGGGCAGTAAAAAGGATTAGTTTGGATGGATTCCCAATAGCGCCCCTGAATTACATTGCGGAAGTACTGCAATTTCACAGGGTGAAGTCCGCTGGCAGATTATGTTTGTTATCAAACTGCAGTAGTTCAACTGCTTCACTTGGAGGCAATACACGTGGAAAGGATGGAGCAAAGGGCGGAAGATTGTTTTATCCGAAAGTTAACAATAAAAGAAGCTCCTGCAACATTTTCTTTGATTATTAAAGACAAGATTTAAGTAAAATTGTTTTTTAGGTCTAAAGTTTTTGCCTTAATTTTTATTCTGAAAAATATCGTATTAATTGAAAGGTAGACAGTGTACATTACCTATGAAGGTAAACATCGAATCTGTTCATCATGAAAACCAAAGAAGCCCACTGCTGAGTTGCTTAATTTGACCCAGCGAGCGTCTCAGCACGGAGGACACGACACATTGGTCTATCCTTGTGTCTATTACCTAGACCTCCACATATTAGGAATGGTGAAACTGGTTAAATTTACCGTCTTTGAGGGAGAAGCAGTTTGATACAATGAGTTTTAAAACTGTCCTCTGTATCCATCTTGACCATTCAAGTGACGATTTTGAGTCTATTTTCAGGTGTTAATTGGAAACTGAAAACGCTTGAGACTGTCAAAAACTGTCCTGCGGAGACCTCTTGACCGAAATCTCTTTACAATTAAGGCTTGGAAATCAATATAAATGTGGTAAATCCAGGCGTAGGATTGAATTTCTAGTTAGCTTAAGCTTATTAGATTAAATTACTTCATCCACAATGGACGTATCAAGCACAGCTTAAGTCTACAGTCACTAATCCACTAAGTACAGTGTAGCTTTTAAAACGTCGAGTAATATATATAGTATCTCGTTTGAGAGAGGAATCTCCGTTTTTAGATTAGTTCTACAACATTACTGCGTCCTCTACCTACCCTGAGAAAACGTTTCCTCGGGCAAACGTCACTGCCAATCGCATCGTTGTGCCATAGCATAACCAACCAGTTAAGTTTCACGGCACTGTTCGTCTAGCCATGCAGTATGGCGTTGGTTAATGCCAAATTCCCTACAGACGGCGATATATACTGGCAGTAAGTTTTATTATTGTTTATTTTATTTTTTCCGTTTCGAGGAGTATCCGTTGCAGAAGCTTTCTCAATATTGGGACGTTTCCATTTGCATACCGCATTTGAATTATAATTAATTTCCTTTTTATTGAGTAATTTACAGGAATAATGTGGTAGGTACTATTTGGATGTATCGTCGGTTGCGAAAGCGTTGAATTAATAACATCACAATCGAGAGTGTACTGCAAATTTGTACAATTACAAAAAAAATACTAATCCAAACTGCCATCATCTTAGAAAGCCAGCGGCCAAATTATACATTTCGTCAGTTGACAAACTAGTTTAACTTTGGCAAAAATTATTTCGCACGAGACTACGGGTACGAAATGGCAAGCATGGACGTGTCTACAGAAGTCTGCGTATGTAAATAAACGTTACTGCCATTTTTCAAGATACAAATCAGGACTTCTATCCTGAAATAAATGTCAAAGGAGAGGCAAAAAGTGGCACAGGGAAAAGTTTTGCATTTCTGGCAACGCTTTTCACGCAACACATCAATCAGCGGCTTTGCTCAACAACAAATTGTTTCGGCCCATCAGTCGCAGTGGCGATCTAATCTGTGCAGCGAGTGAGGACCCATCGCAGCGTCTGTGCGGACCTTACCTGTGTTGAGTTATTAGAGGAGAACTATGGCTTGGTTTAGAATAAGCGAAGGATACACCTGCTTGGTGATAGAGTATTGGAGCTATTGTCTGGGTGTGGTAGAATAAACTTAAGATATCACTGTGGCTAGGATAAAAGGACCATGGTTGGGCTATGGTAAAATAATATTTAGTAATAATATTTAGTAATAATATAGAGTATATAGCTGTGGTTAAAAGTAGGGAGCTAAGGTTTGGAAATTTGGTAGACTAGAACGCCTCGTGGGGCAAGACCGTCACTCGCGGTAGGGTCAAATTTTATCGCCGTCATTTTTGATGGCCAGCTTACTCTAGAGTATTGGCATTTTTCACATCTAGGTCAACCCACCTAACTCCAGGCAAAATAATTATGAACATTACTCAACCCCTTTTTCCTTTTTTTTGTGGAGAGACAAATTTCAGCGCCGTCATTTTTTTATAGAGAACGAACTCTAAATTTTGGGCATTTTTCAAATTTTCAGATCTCGGTTAATCCACTTGACTGATCAAAAAAACTATCATTAGGGCTCAACTCCTTCTGCCTCTTTTTGAGTGAGCAGACAACAAAATTTATCGCCGTCATTTTTGATGGCCAGCTTATTTTATTTATTTATTTTTCTTTTTGTATTGTTCACATTTAGGTGAACCCACCTGACTCCCTACAAAAATTATGAACATTGCTCAACTCCTTTTCCCTGTTTTTTGGGAGGAGACACAAATTTCAACGCCGTCAGTTTTATTGCAAACTAACTCAAGATTTGTGGCATTTTTTTTATCTTAGTGAAACCACCTGATTACTTAAAAAAATTATTATTATCATTATAACTCAACTCGTTCTGCTTCTTTTTATGTGGACAGACAACAATAGCCATCGCTGCCATTTTTGATGGCCAGCTAAGTATAGTTTTTGGGATTGATTGGATTAGATTAGATAGGCGGCAGTAGACGAACCAAAAGGCCCATTCCCAAAGAGACACCGGGACTAACACCCCGGCTTCTAGGTCAACCCACCAGACTCCTTGCAAAAAAATATGAAAATAGCTCAACTCTTTCACCCACTTTTTGGGTGGACAAACAAACATAGTAAACTTAACCCTTCAACGAAAACATTATATCTACCTCTCTCACTTTGTTCGCGAGTGATAAATATTTGTCAGTTGCCTGTCGGTAAAAAAAATAGAAATGATTGGGGTGTGAAAGCGCAAACATAAGACACAGTTGTATGTAGTTATAGATATGTATGAAACTATGTTTTAGCTGGAGCAGAATAAGCGTAGAGTGTAACCGTATATGGTTAGAATATATAGGTACGTTATCGATTGCCTATAGTAAACAAGGTTTAGAATATACCGAAAACTGCCGTGGTAGAGGCAGCTGTTATCAGGTAGGCACGGTATAATTTGGCAAGGTTCACGATCAACTTCGTTGCCTCGCAGGACTTTGGAACATAAAACTTCGTGAGAGCCATTCTCGGGTAACAAAATATATGTATGATATAAATTAAATCTACGGGCTTTATTCCTAATATTTACCTCGCTTATATCACGGTTATATTGTTCTACTCTGTAAGGGACATTTATAGGCCCAAAAATTAATTTAAGTCTCTGTGTATTTAACGTGGGGCGTCTACAGTGCCACAATTTTCTTAAGTGGCCCAAAATGAACTAGCACGGTGCAAATTTTTTAATATTAGCTGACAGAATATCGTAAATCTTAACTATTCACCAGAAATAAGAGCGGCTCGAATTCTTCTAAGCTATGGCAAGTTGCGGTTATTATATGTTTACAGCGGCAATTACGTGGGCAGTTCTACATTTCTTTTGTGAATTTGACAATAAAATATCGCGCACACACACACACACTTCGTGAACGTACGAAGTGCTTGTTTTTGAAAGTACAGTACCGTAAGGTTTGGCTATTTCGTCATCCCGGAGGGTTATTTCGTAACGTGACAAAGTTGTCAGTTTTTTAGTCATTGCGGCAAAAGTGTCTACAGCAGAAAAATGGTACAAGGTCCATTTCAAAGGTGACAGAATTGTCTTGAACTTAAGACAAAAAACAAGCCTCTCAGACAAATGTTAAGGAATCAGTTCAACGTCGAAGTTTAGTATACAACTTTGACGTCCAATTGACTCTTTAATAACTGTCTGAGAGGCTTGTTTTTGTCTCAAATTGAATACAATTTTATAACCTTTGAAATGGACCTTGTACCATTTTTCTGATGTTAATACTTTTGCAGCAATGACTAAGAACCTAACAACTTTGCCAAGGGGCGAAATTACCCCTCTGGGTAACGAAATAGCCCAACCACACGGTATGTAGATAATTCGTGAGTTACATTTGATCTACCGCTTAGTTATAAGAGGAAAAGTAAGCCAATCGTGCTATATTTGTGCCGTTATGTGGGTTGTTTACTACGGAAGCAAAAGCTATGGCTCTCAAGTTACCGTTACTCCCGAAATTGTTTAAACTATTTTATTATTACCTGCACCAAAGAGGTTATGGATTCATCGAGTTTGACTGTTTGTCTATCTGTCTGTCTGACACCAAGATAACTCAAAAAGTTAAGGATGGATCTTTTTGAAATTTACAGGGATTATTGGGTGTGTTAAGAGTAACAGTTGGTTAACTTTTGCTGAAGATCCGTTTAACCGTTAGCTTGTTTGTCTTTTTTTTTCTTAGTGCTATGACTCACAACGTTATGGACGGAATTTAATGAAATTTGAGTGAGTTAAGTATATCACGAAGAGTAAATGACCGAATAATTGTGATGATCTGTTCATTTGTTTGTCTCTCTGCTATATTTATTGGTTGTTGGAAAATAACTCAAGAAGTTATGAACGGATTTATATACAACATGTAGGAAATTGAAAGACATATGTGACCAAATCTTGGTTATAGCCGGTATGTCTGTTCGTATGATTGACAAATGTATGTCAGAATGTTGGGACGCGTTTTGAACGGATCTTCAAGAAAAATCACAGAAGTTGTTTTTACTGTCAAAAGGCAATGATTGAGCACATTTTGGTGCTGATAATCATTGTTTCAAAACCGATTTGAATTTTTCGGTAATGTTGCCTAGCTTCGCAGAGGTATGCGATCTCAGAGTGCTTTTGTTCTTACTATATTTGAAAAAAATCTGAATACGCCATTTTTTTATAATGCTTATACCAAAAGGGTCTAGGGTATTATAGAATAAACCTCAAAAACAAAGCTTAAGAAAGAAATTAAATTAAAGAAATAATAATAGTAATTGCATCATATTTATTTTAGTACTTATCTTAACAATTGTTGCAAAGCCCTTATTTTCTAATAACAAGCTACAGCTGCTCTCTGTAGTTCACTACAATATGTTTATTAATATGAACAAAAATCGCGGGTAAATCTTTTTTTTTCAGCTTCTACCAAGTCTTCGAAATTCTTTTGCTTCTGGGGACCGACATTTTGTCTTAACAGCCTCGACAAATTTTCGGTCGGCTGAGATCTGGGCTTTAGCTTGGCCATTTTAATCTTTTGTGAACCTCTTGTGTTCTTAATTAAAGTTTTTGATTTCACTAAGTTTTTGTCTTCCAACCGTTTTTTGACGGAACTTGCGATGCCTACCTATGCTTGGGGTCATTATCATGTCTTCCGATAAAAGACCATATCGGGTCTCAGGTGGAGACCTTCGGCTGACTGTGTCAAGTTTTTACCAAAAACTTTGACATATTGGTCGTGTTCCATTGTTCCTTCAACTTTCATTACGCTTCCAGTTCCATTGGGGGAGGAACAGCCCAAAAAGTATGACTCCAACCGCAATGTTTCATAGGTGGATTTTTTTTTTATGCTTTACTTTGCTTCTGCAGACAAAAGAAACGTTCATGAGACCCAAAAATTCATAGTTTCATCTGTCTAAAGAACCGATGACCGGAAGCTAGTCTCTTATCAGTATGTATTCTCTGGCAAAAATAATCGAGGTTTTACTTGTCTAGACACTTAAGAAGACGTGCTTTCATTGGTCTCCGCCCTTTCAGTGCTTCCTTCTGAAGAGCTCTTTGTAGTATTGTTTTCGAAATTTTGATTCCCTCCTTACTGAGAACTTTGCTGTGTCACTTTGCCTGCTATCCTCGGGTTTTATTCGCTTCTGGCATTACATGTCTCGCTCACCGAAATGAAAGCTTTCCTCTTTCTTCCTCGTTCCGTAAGGTTCTGAATGGTATCCAATTTCGTCTACTTCTACGTGTATGTACCGATAATACTTTGAACAGTTAATATAAGAACTTCGGATTGCTTAGAAATTGCATTGTAGCCACTAGTGTTCATATGAGAGCCCATAATTTTCCGCCTTCACTCTATATTGACCTCTTTTTTTTTCGCGAAATCTGAACTGTGGCTAAAGTTAAAATGAGGCATTTAACAAATGCTAATGTTAAGAAAAGACAGTCAAATTCTCTAAATAAAGTATCGTAACTGCATTATTAAATTACACCCACGCATTAATCCTACAACAATGCTTTATTTCCCCGTAAGGGGTAGGTACTGAGATATGTACGTAAATATGAAAATTATTCATTTGCTATTATTGTTCATTATTTCTTTAGAACAATTTTTCATTTTGCTTTCGAATTTCATTGTGGAACACCCTCGAAACTTTTGTTATAAGTATTGCTAAATAAAGTACAGCCTATGGATGTATTTCACTCAAATATATTCAAGAATGACAGAGGTGTATGAATAATTTCGAACCTACTGTACATTTCTATTTGCGACCGATTTATAAAGCATGACTGTGTAGGTGTATATATGATGTGCGCGATTGGTGGATTTGCGCGATCGATCGCGCAAATCCACCAAACGCGCACAACATATATACGCACGAATCTTTGTACATATATGTGACGTTTTCGCGGAGATGTGTGAGTGGAGGTGCTGCTTGTGCGTATGAAATTTTGCACGTGCATGTTCAGGTGCATAAAAGTATAACCACATGGTGGTGTAGATGCACAAGAATCTTTACACATGCATTGCATGATACGTGTATGCTCTATAGATGCTCAGTAAGAACGTGTAGGCCCCTATAGGTGTGTGGTGGTCACACACCTTCACACGCTGAAGCAGCGGCGGCCGCAGGCAGGGCGCCCCAATTTATGGCGATTGTGGTGTTTGCGCGCGCCGATAACGGCTCGAGTGGTGATGAAGGTGATTGTGTGGTCACTCCAGTGATGAACGTGGTGACGACACGAGCTTCCTGTGAGTAAAGGACTGGGAGCGAAGATAGTAAGGTAATTGTTGCTTGATGAGGGTAGTTACGATAGGAAGGTAGTCTTGATGAATGTGAGAATGGTGCAGGTGGTCATGATTAAACAGGTCATGAAGGTATAGTCATCATAAATAAAGGAGTCAAGATTAAAGTTGCCATGGTGACAGTACTCAATATGAAAGCAGTCTTTAGTAAAGTAGTTAGAGATGAAAGCGATTCATCATAAATTTAAAAGCGATGAATGAGGCAAGAGCAATTGTATTTTATTTTCAGAAATTTTTAAAAGCAAGAAAAGGAAAATGTTCGTGGGACCAGTACCACCATCCGTTTCAGAAAACACTGGAAATATCATAACGGATATGCTACCAACATCGTACGTAAACTCTCTACAGAAACCTAACTAAGTACCCACTGCATAATATGATGCTGAGTCAACAATAAATCTGTTAGCATGCACAACTTAGTAAAATGAAAATTTCTAAAAAAAATTTGAACTTTCCAGGCTGATGTTGGAGTTGAACTCCAAAACTTTGTTCACTGTTTGCTTTTCGAAAAATTCTGAATGTCTAATAATATTGCTCATGGAATTATTATTAGCTTTAAAATATTCAGTTAATATGTGTGGTTGAAGTTCCGAAAGTTTTCAAAAATACTTCACATTTGATTCGTTATTATAACGCAAGTTATAATGAAAACGGTTAGAATAGAGATTGATGTTACACAGAGCGTTATGATGAAAGAGGTTATAACGATAAAATAAGTTTGATTACGACAGATGTGGTACTTGAAATTATTATAAAGATATTTACAAAAAAGATAGGTAGCTATTTTGGTGGTCGTTTTGATGAATACAGTAAATATTAAGTTTCCATTGGTGTAATTAAAGGAAGGTAATTATGATGCTAAACGTAGTTCCGATGATAAGGATATTCTCACGTCTTAATGCATATTTTACTGCAAATGACATCATTTCACCTTATCAGTTTGGTCTTAGGAGGGGCGCTGGTACGTCATCCGCCGTTTTATCCATTGTTTGAGATTTTCTTCTTACTTTTAATCAGAGAAATATACGGAATTTGTTTATTTCTTGATTTACGGAAGGCGTTTGATTGTATTAGTGCTGATCTTTTTATTGCTAAGCTGCGAATGTATGGGATCAGACATAATGCTTTATTATTATTGAAATCTTATCTTTCTAACCGACGTCATCTTATATCACATGATAATGTTTCTTCAGCTGAAAGTTATGTCTCACTAGAAGTTCCCCAAGACTCCACACTGGGTCCTTTTCTTTTCAATGTTTTATCAACGATAATGTTGGTATTTCAGATGTTAAGTGTGTTTTATTTGCGGACGATGCTACTTTTTATGTTAGTGATGATTGCTTTGATCTGGCCGTTCATAAAATAAAGTTGTTCATTGCGAAGCTATCATCCTGGTTATTGCGAAATAAGCTTATTCCTCATGAAAATAAAACAAAATTGATGCTCGTTACTTCAAAAGATTCCCCAGAGTTACCAGATATATTTTTTAATGATGTAAAGCTCGAGTGGATGAAAGAAATTAAGTAGGTACCTAGGAGTTACTTAGGACACTCTAAACTCTCTTCTAGACACATTGGTGATGTGTGCCTGGAATGTTTCGTAGTGTATCCAGAAAGCTCCCCTTGTGCTCATTAATTGATTTATATTTTGCTGTTGTCTATCCAAATCTCATTTATTGTATTGAGGTGCAGCACCGTCTTCCAAGCATCGCATTAATATATTAATGAACCATATGCAACGTGCAATACTGAAAGTTCAATCCATCAATTATGTACCTGGATTACATGTAACCGATATGTACAAAGCCCTAGGATTAATGCAATTTGACTATATATATTTATAGATATTTTTTACATAAGCTTGCTTGTAAGTTTTTATATCATGACAAGTTTGCGTATGATAAGTATTTTCCCCTCTGGATCCGCAACATAATTACGCAATGAGAAGGCCGAAATTCATTTTACCGTCTACCTTACTTAATGTTGAACAGCATAGTGCCGTATTTCAGTGAGTGAAGCTGATTAATGACACCGATGAACAACTACTGAGACCAATGACTACCCATACACTTAAAAGAGTTTGGTGTTTGAAGACATACATTATAGATACACAGTTCTGTACCGCGTTTAGTTTTATGATCTGGTACATTTATTAAAATTACGTTGTAAATTTAGTAATAGGGTAATGCATTCTTTTTAGAACGCTTTATGAATAGGTGCTATGCGTTCTTCGCTATATATTTTTCTGTTGTCGTCTCCTTGTCTTTGATGCAAGTGAGTCTTCTTTTTAGGTCCTATATAGAAGCGCAAAGAGCTTGAGCGATCCTCTGCCCCCTATGTTTTCATCTTCTGATTGAGACACTCTTTTATATTGATGTTGGACAAATACATTTCTACGGAGTTTCTATGGAGGTAGTAATCATACGATATACCAAACTATCTGTATCGTGTGATCGATGCGTAACGAAGGTAGTCAACATGATCAAAGTTGTCATGCTGACAAAAATAGTTATGATTATAATAAAAAACTAGAGCACTCTGAGAGTGCATACCTCCGTCAAGCGAAGCAACGGTAGCAAAACATTCAGAGTTGCTCTGAAACCATAACTTTCTTTGCATAAACTCCAAAATCTAATCATTTGTGCCTTTTGATAGTAATAACAGCTTGTGCAATTTTATTGAAGATCCGTTCGTAACTTTTTTGAGTTATACTGCTAACAATCGTTAAGACAAACATGAGACAAACATACAAACGAACAAACCAATCTGCACTTAAATTTAATCATTTATGTCTTTTAACATTACTCGCTAACAACCCCTATAAATTTCATAAAGATCCACTCATTATTTTTTGAGTTATTGTGCTAAAAAGCATAGAACTAAAAACAAGGACAAACGAACGAACTAACAAACGGATCATTATCAAAATTCTATCATCTACTCTTTGTTATATAACTACCAATTCATGTTGATTTTATAAAAATCCATCAAGAACTTTTTGAGTTATGGTATTGAGAAAAATAAGGCAGACAAACAAACATACAAACGGATAAACATATCTTCACCAAAAGTTAATCATATGTTCCTCCTAACATACCTAACAATCCCTGTAAATTTCATTCAAATCGGTTCATAACTATTTGAGTTATCTCGATGACACACAGAGAGACAGACAAACACGACGAAAACATAACCTCCTTGGCGGAGGTAATTATGATAAGGTGAACATATGATGGAACTCTTGGTTTATGTAGTGATAATATATGTATGTCTATTAAGTTGCGACTATGATAAGCCACTGAATTTTACCATTACAAAAATATTCTGTATTAGCATCCATTAGGACTCTTACCATGGACACTGAAGACTCCTTAGGTACGAGTCCAAGTATATAATTAAGGTTTCATCGATGCAGCAGTAGCACTAACTATCGAAGAGCCTCGAAACATCAATATGTTGCTTAAAAAATCAATGCGTTTCTTGTGAGGTTCAGTGAACTACTACATTTAGTCCGCCAGTGAAACTAGATGCACTTGAGTCTATTTCATACGCTCTTGCGACAGCATTCCTTGAAAATTTGTGACTGGAATTGAAAGATATTTAACCTATTTGAATATGGGGACTCATTACTCAAAACATTTACGTGGCTCGATCGTTGATAAGGCACTGAGGGCAGTTGCCTCTTTATTAACATTATGCCATATTCATTTCATGCTATATATTTTTTAATGTATGTCTTACATTACGGTATAGTTCTTTTGTATTTGTTATTTGTCATGTTATGCTTAATAGAACTTTCTATTGGTGCAACTTCGTACTGCTTTCCTGGTTTTGTACGCCAGTGTATATCTATATCCTCCACGAGACACTATCTACACTAGTCTAGCTGAATCACAAGCCAAGTTTTCAGTGGCATTCCCACCTCGAGCTCAAAATGAGTTGTTTTTACAATACCCTCGCCTCATAATATCCTTAAGCTTCTACCAACCTAATAATGACAACGGCCGTGTCAACATCACGGTTCTCATTTTTCCTTGACATTTCCGAAACAAAAGAGACGCATTTCTAGGGCTCGAGGCCGGCAGCCTATAGGATTTCCTGAGACTAGGTACTTGCCTGCGTGTTTGTTTTCCTTGTAAAGTGGAGCTGCAGGATTTAGAGGCTCTCGGGGGATTAGAAGATGCTGGACTGCGAGAGGAGTTTCCGGCCTTTCACATAATCCCGAGCCTGGGCTGTCTTGGTCAGAGGTCACTGCTTCACTCCAGTAATATCACACTGTCAAATGCTACAAAGTCACGTCTAGTGTGTTTGAAAGTATATTGCAAAGCCTGGGTGAGATTACAAAAAAGTACGTACGGAAAGTCAGAACCAGCACAACTGCACGAATGTATATTGCTAAATCTTACTACCGAACTCAGATATCACATTTGTAAATTAACAAGTCGCAACGTGAATGCAAATATTCTTCAAAATGTCACTTACATTCTTCAAAGGTCACTACCACGCCACACGAACGTTTCAAAAGCATGTATAACGCTTAACAGGTCTGTAGTGAACTAACATGAATGGACGTCATTCAAAATTGTTAACTTTCTGTTCAAAATTCACTCATGCACTTATGACGTCCTACAAATTTAAAACACGAAGCACTCTGCAATGCATGTAAATACTAAGAGGAAATACTATATTCTGTATTCATGCTTCAAAATTCTGTTACTTCTTTATCACAAATCAAGTGCATCTCAAGATTCACTCTATAAAATGTGGAAAAAATCCTAGTATAACCCAAAGATTCCGCCCATGGGTAGTGAAACTTAATTCTTAGTAATTTAATCTTTTATGTTCTTTTTCATATCTAAGACCAGTAGTTTTTGACCTTTTTCATTACCGGTACCGTCTTACGACGAACAAAAACGTCTGACGCCTGCTTCCGTAACGAAATTATGGTTGTATTCGAAAGCACGAAGTTATAAACGTAACCGAGGTCGCTCAAATCACGGTCACGAAAGTAGTTTTGGCCACAAAAACACAGTTATCGCCATATTTGTAAGTATAATTTGCCACTTCGTTTTCAGCGGGATCTCTGGCCTTGATTATGACCCATGGGTGAACTAAAATCAGGTTGTTTAACACAAATCACGTAACTCAAGTATCATGGAACCAAACAGTGGAGCTAGCGTCACACTTTCGCAGCCAAACATTCTCATGCATGCTTGTAACAAAAAAAATGACACTGATACTGATTTGTCAGATACAAGCTTTAGCTCGTCACGTCAACAAAGAAAGTGAACTAGAAAGCAAGATGATTGGGCCTACAGTTCCTATGCGCAACCGCCTTGCGCACTACACTATCATTACTGTCGGTATACCGGGACGCCATAGTAACATATCGCACTGATTTCTCTGCAGATCCCGATGACATCTCCACTGCCTAGCCCAGAAGCTTGGACAGTTTTAGTTGATTTTGCAAGTTAGTGAACGGTTGTTTTGGTGTCTAGCGAGCCTTCGTTCCTATGATAAATGTGTCTGTGACGCACCATTTCCAATCAGTGCTAGATTGTCGTTTTAGGGCACGCCATATTCGGCTGTATTCTGGGCAGAATTTGGTAGAGTCAACAATGTGGACATATTACGCGACTTGGAATCCATTGGAGTTGGTAGAGATTGTCAATCTTTCGAGAGTTTGTTTCTGAAGGCATGCAGCGTGCGGTATTCGCCGGTTGCTTAAATTAATCCATCAGAGTTATTTCAGGCATTGCTCTGAGAGGCGTTCCTGTTCCTCTGTTTGCTATATATGTCCTCGAATTATCAGCTGGGATATAAAGTTTTCACCATGTCTGTGTATCTGTCCTTCCGCACCCACAGTTGTTAAAGCACGGTTTTCCCAATATCGTACGTTTTCTCAAACGTACGGCTGCGGCATTGGAAACGGTGTACTAGCGGCGGGTGACCACTATCCAGTAAGGAGGCGGAAGTGTATCGGTACTGTTGTTACCTTCCATAAAGTCCGCTGAAAATGCACTTGAGGGCAGGCAAGCACTTCAATACATTACCATAGTACCCACGCGGTCAAAAATGACAGCGAAGAATTTATGCTAACCCTTATTCATTGATCATACTTTCGCTACCAATATGCTGCTGAAGGATACGATACTTCGGCTAGCTTACATTGTCATAACAGATGAGTGTACCCTTTGCTTCAATTCATCTGATCAGCACACTGTTTCCTTCCCTCAGATGACATGCTGATAATATCAGTTTAAATTAGTATTCAGTGAAGTATCACTGAATTTAACTAAAAGTCCCTGCTGCGTATCCTACTAACAACATGATGCAACGTCACTACATTTTTGTGCCCAAGCGGAAACGGCTCCTTTAATCATGAACTCACTTTGTACGTCATGAACTGAGAGCAAATATGCTTCATCTTGGATATATGGAGAAACTAGAACGAATCAAACCTCATGGCAGCGCTAAGAAAAGCTGTAAATATCTTCATGGTATGGATTTCATAGTTGGCTGAGCAAGAAGTGCATTCGATTAAAAGGATAACAAATTCAACTATAGCCAGCCAGCTTCTGCAACCTACCTGCAACCTGGTCGTGAATACTTCTGCACTAGCATTAGCGACACTGAGCTGCAGAGATCCAGCTCTATGGAGGTACTGGGTGTCCTCTTTGATGGGGAACTTACAATTGAGGCGCGTATGAGGCAGCTAAGTTCTAGAGCTCCTAATAGCGCCTGATTCCTGCCCCAGGTCAATAGCTTGATTGGACATAATGGTCTGTAGATGCTTTTTACTTTCATGTTGCTTTCGTTAAAATTTTGCTTTCCTGCCTCGTTACCTACTATTGCTAGTCACCTTGGTCTGCGGCACCAACCTACGATAATTTGGTGAGTATTCCTTAGCCTCACAGCGTTGCTTGCCTTTTCTGTGTTTTATAAGATATTCTACAGTCGCGCGATTTTGATAGGTTACAGTCTTCCATTCTCTAACGTCTCCTTCCCCCCACCCTCACAAATATCCTTGGAAGAAGTCCACAGGCTGCTGCTGAGGCTCAACCATTAGGGTAGGTAACTACTAGGCGCCAAACTCTTCATTTCAGTTTTTTTTTTTTTTTTTGTACATCAAAATATGTCAGGGGATTTTATTTCCAGGATGTATTCTACCATGTAAGACTACAGGCGTTTAAATCAGTCGTCAAATTGATTTTTTTTTTTTTTNCTGAGGCTCAACCATTAGGGTAGGTAACTACTAGGCGCCAAACTCTTCATTTCAGTTTTTTTTTTTTTTTGTACATCAAAATATGTCAGGGGATTTTATTTCCAGGATGTATTCTACCATGTAAGACTACAGGCGTTTAAATCAGTCGTCAAATTGATTTTTTTTTTTTTGTAGCGCTCGAGCAGTTCGGGGTTGTATTGTGCTACATTGGGATTTGCCCGGTCCCTGCTTGACGCCGGGGTGCATTATACTACATACTGTAAGTATAATAACATTATAATATTCCTATATGTATTGTCTCTCGTGCAGAGAACACAGTAACGTTGATTCGGTTGCTTTGCTATGAAATTTTAAACAATTTAATGGAATAGAGAACAGGAGAAGCAGCGAGAATCGAATTCCCAATTAAGTAAATCTCCTACTTTCCCTTAATTCAGGGTTACAGTAAAAACTTTTTACTAGCAGGGCTGGAATAGGACCACGCGTCATTGCACTCCTAAGATGCTCATACAATGAAAAGCGCTTCAGTTGAGAAGAGTCCGACGATGAGCAGTTAGCCCTGACGAGCCTCCTTTTGCCGCCATTGGCCAGATGGGAAAATTCAATGGAATTAAATCCCATTGATCTCAATTGATGAAGCTACGGGCAAAACAGCGCTGTTGGCGTCACAGTTTTCAGGAAAACAGCTCTGCCGACCCCGGAGCAGTTATATATTAGAAAACTGCCCGTCGAAGTGGGTCTAACTCTTTATTTAACAGTTTAGAAGGAAATAACTCGAAATCCCTTCCAAGATGTTCGTGTTTGGCGATACGTCAATACTTCACGTCCTCCGAATGGTTCGTTGCCCTCTTACAAACACTGTTGCGTGCCCTCTAACAGATTTATTGATATATTAGCGCGTTGTGAGTACGCTCAACAAATGTCGTCAATGAAGTTTTGGATGTTATCTTTACAGTTGAAGTGAATTATAACTCATTGGGCTGAGCGGTTATTTATTTCAGAGGGCACAGCATAGAATTTGGCTGCTGGTGAGCTGAGAGAGCACGTCATTTTGACTATGCAAACACCATCACCCGGAATCCCCATGCTTTTCAATATTTCAAACCACACTGGCACTATGGATCAATACAAGAGGAACGATGAGACGAGATGCAGAATTGAGTTTTCTCAGAAAATGGTTCACGCGATAGTTCGTATTACCTCCAAAGGAAGCAAAAGAAGCGTATGAAAAATTTGCCGAATGCATGTAGAAACGAGCCAGTAATATTATGAGCTGTAAGTCCCAGTATTGAGTCTGAAGCTGTAACATGTAATTCCTGAGACTACTTTAGCCAGTATTGAGTTTGATATATATATATCTACCTGCTGAAACTCTACTTCAGCCAGTACACGCAGAAAAGTATGTTCTTTACAATAACAAAACACCTGGTTTCTTATCACTAACGAAGTAATACTTTAGCAACAAAGCAATAATAATTAATCGTAAAAGACACGGTTCTTCATCACAACGCTCTTGTTCATCTGTCGTTCATCACAAACGACAATGTGCATTGACGCAAATGCAAACGACAAGGTAGTTTGCAGTAAACTAATTTTACTTAATGGCAAACAACCATTTTTTCGCGTTTATACTGAGTCTAGTGTTTTACGTTTCTACCTGCTGAAACTCTACTTTAGCCGGTATAGTGTGTTTGATGCTTTACCTCTCTACCTGCTAAAATTCTAATGCAATAAATTTCCTTCATTTTTTTATAGAAAATACCTCGTGCATGAACTCGGTACTCAAATAAACCAACTTCACTTGTAAAGAAAAATAGCTAAAATTACTAAGATAATTACTGCAGATATAATTAGTATTTACAAGTATTTTTGAAAGTCGCGTTGAGCGTATTTTGGCAGTAGTGCATATTTCCTAAGAATAAATGTGCAACGATGAAACAGGCGTCTTCGTGTCTTTTATCATGCTGTTCAAATTTGCCAAAGTAAAATGATGACGTTTAATAGTACCAGCACTTGATGTTAGTAACAGCGTAGCATTTTATGCAGTGGTAAATTGCATTGTTTGCACAGGAGTGCAAAACCGAAAAAGGAAAAAGTAAGTTATTTCCTTTCATTATTCACCAATAAGCAACAAAGTAGGTTAGGGCATTCGCAGATGATGGTCAATTACTAACGCTATAACCATACTGAATAATCACAGGTATTTTTATTATGCCTACAGGGACGACATCGAACAATATTGTGAATAATTTTCGACTACGATGGACAAAATAAGACATTTGTTCCTTACAGAAATAGCATTGTTTTTATTTTTACTTTTTGAAATCCTGAATGGTTAAGGGGGTTAAACAGCAAGTTCAAGAGCATTTCTGACTAGCTGCTCCTCTGTTATGAATTAAGTTGCGAAGCTAATTAAATTACGATTGAATGTCAATTATTTACACATATTAATATAGCGTTCGTTTGTTTTT
>LQNS02000303.1:15139888-15156338 GCA_001587735.2 Parhyale hawaiensis
ATGTATACAGGAGGTGATGGATGATTAGAGCATGTATACCGAGGGTGATGGATGATTAGAGCCTGTATACCGGGGGTGACGGATGATTAGAGCATGTATACAGGAGGTGATGGATGATTAGAGCATGTATACCGGGGGTGACGGATGATTAGAGCATGTATACCGGGGGTGACGGATGATTAGGGCATGTATACCGGGGGTGACGGATGATTAGAGCATGTATACAGGAGGTGATGGATGATTAGAGCATGTATATCGAGGGTGATGGATGATTAGAGCCTGTATACCGGGGGTGACGGATGATTAGAGCATGTATACAGGAGGTGATGGATGATTAGAGCATGTATACAGGGGGTGACGGATGATTAGAGCATGTATACAGGAGGTGATGGATGATTAGAGCATGTATACAGGGGGTGACGGATGATTAGAGCATGTATACCGGGGGTGACGGATGATTAGAGCATGTATACAGGAGGTGATGGATGATTAGAGCATGTATACCGAGGGTGATGGATGATTAGAGCATGTATACCGGGGGTGACGGATGATTAGAGCATGTATACCGGGGGTGACGGATGATTAGAGCATGTATACAGAGTGTGACTGATGATTAGAAATGTGGACTAGCGGTCTCAGAGCAGCAGAGCTGACACCGCGTCCTCCAATACTGCTCATGTTTATCTTCTTGCCACTCCCTAGGGTGGCGTGCTGGAAAAGTGCTAATCGGGGAATGTCTGTCCTCAGGGAGTAATAATAATATTATCATAACTCCCTGGTCTGTCCTATAGGAAACAAGAAAATACTTTGATTACCGGCGAGAAAATGCTGTGTACTTCAGCACAAAAAATCCTGATCGGACAGAAATGCACCGATACTAGATTTTTAAATATAAAGCACTATTAATTTACGAGAACATCCCGTGTACGTAGCCAATTGTAGCTTAACGCAAACATCTGAAGTCTGCAAGCATGTGCTGAAAATCTCAGAAAACTTGCTTAGAACCGATTATAACCATTAATTTATGCAATATTAAGAAAAGAAAATTGCCGAACATGTGAACTTCGCTTCTAGAGATGACGTCAACGATTTCAGTGAGAGAAACGTGTGGCATACGTGCATTGAAACACTGATACTAGCTGGTATTCCGTGCAAGCGGACTCCACGTCATCAGCAACACTGCAGGCTCATCCCAGATTTTGCATGCAAGGTGCACCTGAAAGGTGAAAGGTAAAACGGTGAAGGTGAAAAGAGCTTTGGCTCTGTGTTGATAGCCCCAAACTCGTTCTAACGATCTGAAAGGAGGGATACCTGCTCGTGGGAAAAAAGGCAGATTACCACAAGCGCAACTTGCCTACACTTAGAAGTAAAAAAATTAAGGCTTGCGAAAAATTAAAGAATTGGAAAGAAACGAAAGAAGAAATAAAAAATAAAGGCTTGCGAAAAATAAAAGAATTAAAAAAACGAAAAAAGAGTCATACCCGTCTATTGGAAGGATGAAGAGCCGATGAAAGCTACTAGAACCTAGTGCATTTTTATATCTAAAGAATATCCACAGCCAGCGTTTGCAGCAGCAGTAACTTTCCATTTGAAAAGACACACCCGCTTAACAAAATCTGTTGTTCAGTCTAAGCCCGACTGCCCGAGCTGTTCCGAAACTATCTGGCATGATCGTCTAAGTGTAAGTTTAGCATAGATCTGTGAACGCATTCACAAGGTCACGATCGACTACAATGAATTAGTCAGTGTTTTGCACTCGTAGCTGATCCTTTTCTTCGTACGAACGCCTCAATCGAGCCCTCGACAACCGAGGCTTAGTAGCTCGACTGGCCCGTCTTGGCAAGCGCCAGATGCGTGCAGGGAATAGTGATGAGGAATGCCCGCGCCGATGCTGCACAAAGGCACTTGGCTGTAAGCGCCGCGCTAGCGTTGAGATCTCTGTGTAAAATGTGATTCAGCCCAGGGAGTGACGAACTGCTGGTTTGAATACAGATCGGGTGAGTGTGAGGGTTTTGTGTTGGAGGAGACGGAGAAAGGGGTAGAGAGCTACTCCGAGGAAGAGGAAAAATAAAGGATGAAGAGATAAAATTGATGAATAGTAGTTGAGTTTGGTTATTAGTGAAAATAACTGACGAAAAATCACCCCAAAAAGCGAGGTTGTAGAGGGTAAACGAATGAGATTTTTCATATATTTGTACTACAATGACTGAGTTTAGTTATGAGAGAATCTGGAATAAGGCGAGTGGATGTATTTGCTCTAAAGGAAAGTGGTAGAGAATAGATTTGTTATTAATATTTTTAAAAAAATAATAAAATGTAGAGGAATTGCTCACGTAAACAACGAAGAGAGATACAAGGGAAATGGATTAACTTGTAAGCAAATAAATGACACCAAGTTAGAAGCTGAATTTTGCAAATTAGGAAAGTTATAAGAGTGTAAGCAGATACAGGACATAAATGTGTCAAAAAAGGATGTAGAAAGAAATGGAAGAGTTCGTAACCAGGTGCAGTAAAATAGGACATGTCATCAGTGATGGGCAGTATTTAAATACAATTAATTAAATACGTATTTAAATACATTTTGCTATTTGAAAATATACTTAGAAATACTTTCGAAAACGTGTAATTAATTACTGTATTTAGCAACATTTTTCTGTATTTGAATACAATATATTTAATACTAGTGGCCCGTGCCGTCATTATAAATTATGGCAAAAAATTCAAAAAATTAACACTTCACCAAGACCCCGCCGTCTTTTGGGCTTCCTCATTTTTCCCCTATCTAATACTGAAGAAAAAGATTCCAAGGTACCCAACTTTTTTTTTCGCCATTTGAAATCTGAATTTTCTCCTATCTTATTAGTTCTATTTTTCCCCTATCTAATACTGAAGAAAAAGTTTGCAAGGTACCCAACTTTTTTTTACACTTTGAAATCTGAATTTTCTCCTATCTTATTCCCATAGAGCGTGACATGAAAGATATAAATATAGAAATAAATAAATAAATAAAAACATGACGTGAATTATTATAAAGTACTGATTTTTTAAATATATTTTCAAATATATTTCGTTTCACTTTTTCTGATTTTGCGGTGCGTTCTACCTTGGATGCGTTTCACCTTACTTCTAAATTTCTTGTATTTGTACGTATACCTGCAGCCATGTATTAATGACTTGCAGTAACATTAGATAGGGTTCGTAATAAGGCCTCGCAAACAGTGCTTGCCTCAGTTCTTACAATGCTTAACTGGTGGGCAAACAAATTGTGACGTAAAAGTTTTGTAAGCGCATAGATTAATGATACTGTACAGTATAGCAACTGAATGCTGTATTATTATGTTAATAACATATTGAAAGCGGCACTGTCGCGTTGTACATTTATCGTAGGAATAAAGCAGGGTCATTCCATCGTAACGGTCGTAACGTTCAGGGCAACTTTCATTGTGCACTTTGACCTAGACATCTAAAAGTAATGCAGTTAAAATGAAATGGTTTTCACCATAATAGCACCAATACCTAGTGTTGCTAATCAAACCATCCCAAGCATTCTGTATTCGTTGTTGTTTTATTTATTAATTGTTGAAAGCAGCGTTACGGTCGTAACACGAATACAACCTCGACTTTCACCTAGTGGTATACATGTGCCTAACTCTCTGAAACTATGGCGAATTTTCCAAATCTATTGACATGGCGTTATAGGTGAACGTCTCAGCTTTTAGCCTAAGAATAGGTTTCTCAATAGTTTATTATGGTTAAGCACTGGGGTCGTAACGAAAAATTTGTTATAGTCGTAACACTTCGATTTTCTGATAATTATAAGGCACATTAATAGAAATAATCGTTCTGTCGGCAGTTACATCATTTCATAAAATATCATATTCATAAAATATGATTTGCGGCGGCAATCTCCGCCTAAAGATTAAAGTGGATAACTCTGTGATCTCCTCAAGAGTTTTAAATTTAACTTGAGTTTTAAGTGTTTCTTGCGGACTCTGCAGTGGAAATGGCTAGTGAACAACAGCTGCGGACTTGCTCGATAATGGAGCTGCTATCAGTTCTGCCGATAATGAAATGCCACCTGAATCCCTTTCTCATTCACAAATGGATCATTTCTGTAGTACTGCATCGGGCGCGTTGCGAGCATAGCAAACAATTGTTCAATAAAAATTAATGTAATGTATAGTATCGTATTTAAGGTTAAAAATTGATGCTGTTTACGATGGTGACATCACTTTTTGGCTACAATGATTACTTTGCAAGTTACGACCATGCCCTTGGTTGTGTGCACGATTTGCCCATGTTGGCAGATTAGTGCTCAGTAAAATGCTGATTTTTTCAGTTTTCACTGCCTCATATTGCTTTGGCAGTGAGCTATATGTTGTAATACCGTAACTACATGCAACACTACTCTTACAATAATATATCCGTTTTCCAAAGATCAAAAATAAAAAAATAGTGTGACAACGAATTGAGATAAAAATATATACGTAAGAGTTTCCCCGATGCAGCAGAATGCTAATTATTTTCCAGTTTTTACTGCCACATTCTTCTTTGGCCATTATATGTACCGTAACAACATGTAACACTTCTCTTGCAATGAAATAGCCGTTTCCCAAAGATCGATATACTGTGTGATATTGAATTGAAATAAAAATGCGCATGATTTTCCTCATTGGCATCAACATGCTGGTTTTATTTTTTTATCATTTTTACTGCCACTTATTGTTTTGGCTGCTATATGTACTGAACTATATGTAACACTGCCCGTACAATAAATTAACTGTTTCTCAGAGATCGATAGTAAGAGCGTGACAACCACTTGAGAAAGAAAAAAAATGGGCACAATAGTCCGCAACCGAAGCTACCAATACGTCTGACTATGAAGGAGAAGATTCTCGGGTTGTGTCGGCTGAAGATAATGTTGCAGAACGGAAACCAAAAAGTTCCTCTTCTGGAGAGGTTCAAGCTCTGCTAGAAGCACTCATTAATAAGCAAAAACAGTCCTATACGGTCGTAGCTTTCGGAAGGAGTTACGACCATAACGTCCAAAAGCGTCACGACCGTAACGCAATGTATAGAAAACAGGCATTCAGAGAAAAATGACAGGGTGCATAGGTACCCACCATGAGGCCTAACGATAGATATGAAGTTATATTGAGCTGCTCCAAATATTCACTTGCCTATGTAAACAAAAACCATATTTCCATTAAGGTCGTAACATACAATGCAAAGATTTTTAAATAATTATGAGACATTAATGTGGGGCTTTGAAGATCCATGAACATAGTAATTACATACCACAATGATAGCTTATTACCTCCGCCAAGGAGGTTATGTTTTCGTCGGATTTGTCTGTCAGTTAGTCTGTTATTCTGTTTGTCTGTCACCAAGATAACTCAAAAAGTTATAGACGAATTTTGATGAAATTTACAGGGCTTGTTTGGAGGAACAGATGATCAACTTTTGGTGAAGATCCGTCCATCTGTTTGTTTATTTGTTGTTTTTTTTTTTTTTTTGTCTGCCTCATTTGTCTCAATGCCATTACTCAAAAAGTTATGGACGGATTTTTATGAAATTTACATGAGTTGTTAGGTATATAAGAAAGAGTAAATGACCAAATTTTGGTAACGATCCGTTTGTTCATTCGTTTGTTTGTCACTGTTTTTAATTTTAATTTTATGCTTGTTAGTACAATAACTCAAAAAATTATGAATGGATCTTCATGAAATATATAGGAGTTGTTAGTAATATAAAATGTAATGTAGAATGAAAGACATAAATTTTGGTGGAAATCGATTGGTTCATTTGTATGTTTGACTCATGTTATCATAATGTTTGTTAGTAGCACAACTCAAGAACTTATGCAAGGATCTTCAAGAAAATTGCATAAACTGTTATTACTACTCAGCGGCACAATGGTTAGATTGTGGAGCTGGTACAAAGAAAATCATGGTTTCAGAGCCAAATAGAATTTTTCGTTACCGTTGTCGTGCTTGGCGGAGGTATGCACTCTCAAAGTGCTCTAGTTATTATGTAAAATTGGGAGTATGTTCAGAAGCCTTTTACTTAATGTGGTAAGGTTATGAAAAGTTTGCTATTTCGCATTACACATATTTACCAAAATGCGTCATGTTTGACAACCCCTTAAAAAAAAGGGATTTTACATTTCTAAATTTTCTCTTCAAATAATTAAAGTAGAGGTTTATAGCTTTAATTTGGTGTATGTAAAAGTTTCTTTTAGTGAATTTTCATTTTTTAGGCTCAGGTTGACATTAGCGTGGAATGAACCAGCAGAGCGCATTGGCTTCACCCCCAAGAATAGAGCTTCAAGCATTTAACTTCCTTCAGCTGCTCTTAAAATAGGTTAAAACTCTATTAGTGTTTTAAAATTGACTTCTCAGCGATAGCCGAGATAATAGAGTTCCTAATTACACTTGCAACACGATTATGAATGGCCGAGCCGAAGCTCTCGTATGAAGCTTAATTCGGACAAGTAAATAGTATGCGAAACATATTTATCCGTGGGACCACATACATAGGCCTAGATGCATTCGTGTTTTTTGCAGATATACATGCGCATTGCCCGGTAGGCCCCAGTTGACTGCGCGGCATTTGTCAATTATCGTCGAAGCTTTTACGACAGAGACTGAAGGGTTGAAGGATTTCTACGATCCTCAGACCATCCTCGTACCTGCTTGGAACGTAAATGCCAGGTGCGGTACATTGACGCAGCTTGCCCAGATTCACAAGAATTCACCTACTTAGCTGGCAAGCGGGCACAACACTCTAACATCCCGCTAATGAAGTCAATTCCAGGACATTACTTAATCCAACATCACAAACTTAAGAAAGACAGTCCAATAGGTCCGAATTCTCCAAAACTCAAAACTGGGTTCTGGTTTCAAAAATTGAATAGAGTATCAGATAATAAACTTGAACCGATTACTCTTCGCACTCTCAGCCCAATATCACAATGTCAAGAAAGATAGTCCTATAAGCCTGAATTATCCAGAACTTCAAACTTTTCATTGGATTAGCGCGTTGAATGGATTATCAGGCGTTAAACTCGAACCGCTTACTCTTGATACGGCCATAACTCAATTCTATTCTATAAAATGAAATTTTTGGCCGTCTCATGCATAACTGGTGTCGGTGCCTGACTTGCAAAACGACTCAAAGGGTCAAAACCAACGCTACTGTTCTAAGTTCTGGATTAGTTGAGGCTGATTGGCTGAACTAAACGCAACTAAGCTGTGGCAGTTGGATGAAACTTAATCCAGGCAGTGTAGGTATGTGTACATAATTTCGTATTGAAAATAAAAAAGGGCTCCTACTCTAATGAGGCTCCGCACTTGATTTTCTCGAAATGTTTGGTGAAGTGTCCAGAGCGAGCAATATATGCAGTTGATCGTGGCAATGTATGCAGTTGATCGTGGCAATGTATGCAGTTGATCGTGGCAATTAGAACTTCTCGTTATAAATTCAAGAGTAGATTTAAAGTGTCATCGAGGGACTGACTTATTGAAGTAGGTTCAAAATAAAGCCACGAGGCTTTACTTGCTTTGAACTTACACAAGAAGTTCTGCTTTCATTATTCTAAATTGTGTTGCAGGTGTAAGAAACTACTCAGCCTAGTTTCAAGTGGACTATGGGATGACTTTTGTCCACTATATACTATGTTCCCTTGGCGGCCTGTATGCTTCCCCACATACAGTATAATGAAAATTACATATTACATGTTGTCAAAACTCTAAGAATTGATCGCTGAGTCCAGCTGAGCCGTTATAGGCTGGACTTGTCCAGAATTTCAAATACACGCGCTTTCACTTCACTTCACATTCACTCATTTGAAGTTCTGGGCATGTTAAGCCTGTAGAAGTTAAAAATGCATTCGCCTCCCGATCGATTGGACCTTTGCCTTAACCTCTGCGGAAAGCTAACAGTTACTGTAAAGCCAGCGTGACGCACATCCCAACTGGGAAGCCAACACGCACTGCTGCAGGTATGTGCCTTCTGGCAAGGCCTCCAAAAAATCACGAGGAGGCCTCACTTTCGGCCCCAGAGGCGTGGACGGATTCAATCGATCACAGATCGTCAAGAGTTATGACGCCAACGATGGAGTACTTCCTATACAATGGTGTGCGCCCCCCAACAATCCCCAGTATGGTTCGGGCCAACAGCCCCGCAACAGCATCTGAACACCGAATGCTGCCTTTACAAGCGAAGCCGAAAAACTTGCTTGCTGGCAATATTCTCAAACTTATGCAGTCCGAGTGTGACATTAACACTGAAGCTTCCTGTTATTGCACGATACTTGATTATACGTAGAGGTGAGGGGTAGGTCTGTTAGTGGTTAGTTTAAAAGTAAAATTACCCTGATCGCATACCTCTAGCAGAAAATCCACCAGCCCTAGTAGAAGTAGTCTCCTATTTGAAGCCTCTATACCAGCCGAGTACACCGTGGTCCAAAGGGAGGAAGAAAGAAGGGACATGAAGAATATCAAGAGAAAAGTGGAACCCATGTACCTTGTACAAATCAACGCCCTTGGGAGCAGAAGTCGGGAAAGAAGAGGCAGAACAGAACAAAGCATCATCAGTAGGAGGATGAAATCGGAAGGAAACAAAGTGGACAGGAAAGACACGTGTCGATCGTTCTTCAGATATTATTATGCTAATTGGCTCAGAGTAGTGCATAGGTGCGGTTCGTCCCAGTTCAACAAGAGCAATGCCTCAGGACTGATCGAAGGCTGTTATGCTTCAGGGTTATGGGGAAAAGCATCCGTAAAACACGACGGTATTTCGATCCTGCAAACCTTCTTTCTGTCTGCTTGAATCTTTTCAATGAACTGCTGATTGAATTTCCAATGTCCATAAGCAAACCAGGAAGCTGAAGCAGGCTAAACCAATTCTCTAGTGAAGTGATAGCCGGTGTCCAATTGAAAGCTCTCGTCTTTATATTATCTAGACTCTAGAGTGCTACTTGCAACTTTTGCAGAACGTAACATATTGTGCTAGTATATCAATATTCAATGATTCATGAATACTAAAAATATACCTCAATATAAATACATTCATGTGTTTAAGTATTTAGCATTTAAATATATTTCAGAAGTGTATTTAGTATTTAATTACATTTACCGATGTATTTAGCATTTAAATACTTTGATGCATTTGGTGCCCATCGTTGCATGTCGTCTGAATTCGGAGAGAGCGGGATGTTCATAGATGTATAATTGTCAGAAACACATTGAAACTTATTACAGCTGGAGATACCAACAAAAGCAAAACGATCACTGCATTTAATTTTATCAATACATGTGCGCATTGTGCGTTGTCAGTAGTTGCTGAACGTGCTCTGATGAATAATGCTAACTTCAACATAAGTAATCTTTCAATAAGGTGGATAAATTGAGTCGAATATGATTGCAACATTTCGAATGAAGTTTTTTCCCGGTGACATTAAACTCTCTGTTTATTTCGGCCATTCACGGCCGACCAAAAATTCTCCGTAATTAATGTTAATTGGTAGAGTAACAAGTCATTAAATTGAGCTAAGGCTTCAAAAATCTGGATTTGCGAGCTATGGTATTCATCGGCGGTACACGTGGAGGAGCAAAATTAATACGGATTGCTTAATTTAATATAAAAACTGAGCAATAAAGATAAAACTATATCAACGGTTCATCGGTTTGTGACTATTGAGAACTCCGAGACATAGGGGTGTTTTGTACCAATATTAAAGAATTAGCCCATTCTTTCATAATATAATTTGCAACACCATCTGAGGTGCAATATTTATGTTAAGGCTTGAAAGACAGGGATGACAAATTCATCAATGGTTCTAATACGATCGCACAAATTGACAAATAATTATTACACTACGATACGATCCACGAATAAGTGGGACACGAAAATACTAGATGGCTGGCAGTGTTTGCGCGAGCGAAGTAAGAAATTAATACACATTTAGAACAGTCAGAGTGACTTCTAACGGGTGCAAATTAGTGGCCTTAACCAAACAGTTATTGTGGTTACTCTCAAAAAAGCGCCCGTGGTTTTCTATAAAGAGGAAGTTTTCTTTCAAAGTTTTGACCAGAGACTAAGCTAAATCTCAAGGTAATTTTTCTCCTCTACACCGTACCAACAGCAGCTTGTGTCTGCTGTCACTATTTTTCTTCGCCATTCACTGTTTGGTTCCTAAAGATACCACAGCCATCTACTACCTATTCCCAAGTTTTGGATAGGTTTTCACGTGCGTAGAGATGATGTCTAGCCTTTTCCTGTTACGTTTTGAAGAATAACTAGGAGTACATGTATTTTGGCCACTGACCGGTTGTTCCCAAGTTTTTATACTGAAATTAACTCTCTCTTACTAAAACCCGAATTATTGTAATGAAAAGCATAGCTGAACAATGTGAGAGAATTTTTCTAGATAGCTTAATGTAATGAGAAACTATGAAAATTGGTACAGTGCAAATACTGAATTTACATTGAAAATTTCTATGTTATAACACCTTAAATATTTTTTTTTTTTTTTTTTTGCCATATATAATCGAAGGCTCGACTTTGGTTAGGTTGGCCCGTACGACTTCCATCTTATCCTGCAGTAAAAATAAAAAAATAGATTCAACATCATAAATGTTACGGTGTTGTTCTCGCAATCGAATTTACAACCGCGATTGCTTAGGCCACTGTTTGGGATCAGAACCTATTCTACACTTTCCTAACCTGCCATAGTCCTCAAATGTACCTCTTCTAGCCTTTTTTTAAGCTAACGTACCTTACCTAACCCCAATATACTTCGTCTAACCCTAACATACCCAGTATTTACAGCTCAAATCAAAGTTCAAACTCCAAACTACCGCCGATATGAGATATGCGTCACATGTTGAGTCATGTGCCGTGTGGAAACCGGCTCCCGTTTTGTGTGTTCCCGACTCATCAAAAATTTACTGCACACTACTGACAAAGCTAACTTATTTTACCTAATTGTTATTTATTTTTATTTTAATTCATTTCTCATTCGTTCGAATGCCTTCATTTTCATTCGTTTACATGAGTTCTTCATTTCCCATTCGCATGCGTTCTGGACTTCAAATTCTTTCGAATGCGTTTACTTCCCATTTGTTCGTATGCGTTCTTTATTTCCCATTCATTCGCATGCATTCAATTCCTATTCGTTCGTATGCGTGCTTCATTTTCCATTCGGTAGTCGAACTTTTCCCTACTCAACCTTGTTTGGTCAGTCTAATTCCTGTTATAAATTTGTCGTTCGTCGAATTTTTCGTTCGTCCAACCATGGCGTATAGCTACGTAGCTGAGCCATGCGTCCAATTATTCGCTAGTTGAACGTTTCCTTACTCGAACTTTTCTTTAGTGAGCCGTTACACAAGTCAAATCTTGCAAGTCGAATTTTGTTCCAGTCGATTTTTCTTTAGTTGGGTTTTTCCCTTGTTGAACAATCATTTTGTTAGTGGAGCGTTTAAGATAGTCGAACATTACGTTCATAGAACATTAGGTTAACCCTAGAACGTTTACCCTCTATTTTACTAACTTGGAAGGTTATCCCGGAAGAATTTCACCCAACCTTAAAATATGGGGGGAAAATCCTTATGAACAAAAACATTTATTTTGAAAACACATAGCGAAAATACTACTTTTTACCCTTCATTTATGCTATTTTAATTTAAAATTGCAGTTTAGAAAGTACCATACAACAACCACTGACAAAAAAAAAGTTACGAAAAACTTTTTTTCCCGAAAGCTTCATAATTAATTAACAAAAAAATAGTGTAAATAATCCGATCTTCTTATCCTCTTGCGTGTGTAGTTTTGGGTGATGTGAGTCTGCTCTGGCTGAGTCCCATCTCTCTACTCCGGGAGAAGTTCTCCCGAAATGGGCTAGTTAGCAAAAACTAACGCAGGCAGCTGGACCATAAACCCACCCTTAATGAAGTCAAGCTAAACAGTGAAGCTACTGGGAGTGCCAAGCCGGCTGCACACTAACAACTTTCGTTGTCGCTAGCAGCCTAGACGCAACTTAGCTTATCCGACTGCGCAGCCGTGGCAGTGACTTCAGCATGACGTCTATGAACATCGTGCAGTAATTCTTAAAATACCAATCGCTGAGAACACCAACCACTCATAATAATTAAGAACGATCGTTGAAAGTTCAACATTGCCACTCGCTAGGGTGTAGAAATTCCAGTAGCGACTGAAATATTTGAAAATTTTTGAAGCAGCTTAATTTTGTGCAAGCTGAAGCCGTGCCGTAGCTACGTACACGGATAAGTTGAGTTGCCTCTAAGCTCCTAGCGGCAACGAAAGTTGTTAGTGTGCAGCCGACCTTACAAAACCATCTCGAAAACGCTGGGTGAATTTCACCCAGGTAACCGTTTGAGGGTTAAATGAACTACGAGTATTTATTATACAAAGCGTTTCTAACGGCAACGAAGTACCAATGTATTGATGAACGCTGTCATATCCCACTCACCCCTCTACATCATGGAACACTATTTATTTGAACTGAATAAATAAATTTATATCTATACTGACAGCGTTATACTCTACTGATATTTGAAACATTGATTAATTAAGCACGCGAGTGCGTTTTATGCTTTGAGTATAGCACAGTCAAGCTCACGGTTGCTGAAAATGAAAGGCAGTTAATGCAAGTTTTTCATCGTCGTTTTTGACGGTGGCGCCCGCAATTGCATACACAAATATCAGAACGCTTATTTGTGTTTATACGGGATGTTCATTAATTACTGCTCTAGAATGATACAGGTGTTCCAATTACGCTGAGCAACTCCTAGTCCAGGGAAGAGCTAATGATACCTGGAACCTTTAGCGAATGGTTTTACACACTAATTGGCAACGTATTCTGCCTTGTTACAGATTTAGGGGAAATCCATTCAATTGATGCAACGAGTTATTTAGGGAATAATATGGCAACAGCTATCTCTACAGACAGTTTGGCGCAATAGTTCGGTCGAATTAATAGTTTGAGTTGAGAACACCATCAGAAAGACGAAGATGCATTCATGTGTATATTTGTGTATATTTATTAATGAATATATATAACAATGGCTGTCAGAAACGTTCTGTGTATTGGCGTTCTGTGCAAAGCGTAATGGATCTCCTAGCGACAGCGCCGGTCGGAGGTAAAGTCTGACACGGGACCAGCATTCAGACAAAGCCAACTGCGTACAAATTGGAGCTTTCAGGTTGCAAAGGCTGTGGTTCCATTCAGACAAGATGGATCCATTGCTCGAGAAGCTACTTATAATGTGTCAAAAGAGTCATGTTCAAGTCCATTTACTGTTCGGCAAGTCGCTGGCGAATTAGCGCAACAAGCTTTAGAAGAGTTTTGCTCACCATGCGAGACCCTCGGCCGATGAGTAGTAGCCATCCGTGAGGGCACGGAGCATCTGAATGACAGGACTTGTTCTGTCACCGCAGCAACTGGGAGACATTGTCTTACCCTTCGTATTCACCAGATCTGAATCCCCGCGACTTCTGCCTTTTTTCAACAATTAAGAAAGCCATGCGATGACGGTGATTAACGACCGAGGGTACAGCCAACATGGACTGCGGGGTAAATCTGTTTGCCGGGTCCAAGTCTGGTATTTGCGATGGGATCAACGACGTGCTAAGCAGGTGGATGAAGTGTCTCGAGGTTAAGGGAAGATGTTCTATACTGCATCTATCTATCTATCTATATTATACTAAAAGTCTGTGAACCGGTTTTGCTTGTTAACTTGTGTCTTGCTTATTTACTTGTGATCTTGTTTATTTACTTCTGATCTTGTTTGACACAGTTCCTTCACTTTTAGATAGGGAAGAAATTCTATGGTCCTCTGGGGATGTACCGTATTGCCTATCCTGGGGCATGGATTATCTCTTTAATTCGATTGTATCTGTAGTTTTGAAGTATGTTTACGAGTCACTGACTGTTAATAGGTTCTTGGATTTAATAAACTGGTGTTTGTTTGATACGTCGCTCAGGAGTTATGGTGTAACACTGATAGGTCGTTCTAGTAACAAAGATTTGGATTAATAAGTTGTGCTAGTAATGCGGTGCTAGATAGTAACTTTGTATTAGTAGTAGTACTAACTATGAATGGGGCTAACAGATCGTTGTAGTAATATAATATTGGATTGATAGAGCGTTCAAGGAATACGCTGCACAATACTGCACAACTAAACTGTTGTTCTAGAAATACAGAGTTGCATGACAAAGTCGTTTTAGTCATGCTATTTTCGATGAAAAATTTTTCAATATGGTTTTTAATTAACTGGTCGTTCGAGTAGCAAGACGGTCGTGCGTATGTATTAACTATGTTGAATAGAAGATCATTTGAGTAATGGATGATTCAAAAAATAGCCGCTTAAGTAACAGTACGTACCATCTTTTCCAGAAAGTTTCGGACAAAAACAATAGCACCGAAACATTACGAGCACCAGACGTTTCTGAGGCGCTCTCGAAGAATTTCCTCAGCCTCTCTGCACAAAACGAAGGGCCGAATACCATCAATGAATTGCCAAGTGGACGCTTATAGATCGGGCCAATTTTTCCAACTGTTTCTTTGTAATCTTTTCGAGCTGTTCAGCAGCCCCGAAAAAACGAAACATTATGCAACATTGGTACCATGGGACTTGAACGATCTATTTAGAAAAAAAGACGCCGATATCTTTCAGCCAAACTTTGCTAACTGCAGCGACTGTACAGTTACAGGTGGGAATTCATTCTTAACTGCACGCTTCTGTTGATTTATTGAAACATTTTCGCAGTACTATTTGCTTGGAAAATAAAAAGCAGTTATTGTTATAGTCGAAGTATTATTTTCAAATACTGTATGAAGGAAAACGAGCAAATGGAACGCACTGCGCGGTATGAGTTTGGCCTCTGTGCTCGTGTTTCGGGAGAAAACCATTGATGGAAACTTGTGGGCTTTTGAAGAGCGAAAATAACGGTGAGTTGCGTTATTTTCAAATTTACGGTGTTTTTAGTGCTGCGACTACGTTACAACTGGTCGCAGTATCCATAATATTTTATCCTATTTAACTTATACCATTTAGCACTCGATTATTCCACGAATAATAAGTTTATGGAAGTGTCTCGGCAGACGACAATGTCGGTTTTCATAGCTGCCGACAATACAAGTGCCTAACATAGGGAAGACTGATTACTTTTTTCTATATTATTTACCTGGCTATTTTACACGAGAATTTATTGATTCGAAGATTGGAGGACTCCCAGGCTAGGTCATTCTGGAGAAGTCAGTAAGAAAACCTTCTGGGATTTTAGTTTTATTAGACCCCGAGCTTTCGAGCCGTTAAACACGACTCGTCTTCAGGGGAACGAAATTTCACCCGGCTAAAGCTATCTGCTTAAAGTAGGTAACCTAACTACCAACAAAACACTACAAATAATATATTAGCATATCGAAAGAATAAAATTGAAGTTTAATTTTTCTATTATTGGAGGACGCGACTGTAAGCTTCGGAAAAGTGAGCATTCAATTCACAGTAGAAGTTGAACAGGATCATCAGTTGCCCTACCTCGATCTGCTGATTACTCGCCAAGCAAACGGAATAGTAAACTTTAACATTTATTGAAAACCGACCAACGCTGTGAGGACGCGTAAATAAGTTTCGGAAAGGATGAAAGACCCGACAACAATATCAGATAAAATATTTTAGCATCTCTAGTTAACGATCATGTAAAGTCAACCAATCATGAAATGTCAATTTGTAGTCCAAAAATTCTATCTAATGAACCTAATCCTAAATCTAGGCGGCTTTTAAAAGATTTCCATTCTCATTGTAACCCAAATTCTATCAACAGGCATGTTCACTTTTCCGAAGCTTACTGTCGCGTCCTTCAATAATACAAAAATTAAACTTTATTTTTATTCTTTCGATATGCTAATATATTATTTGAAGTGTTTTGTTGGTAGTTAGGATACCTACTTTAAGCAGATAGCTCTAGCCGGGTGAAATTTCGTTCCCCTGAAGACGAGTCGTGTTTAACGGCTCGAAAGCTCGGGGTCTAATAAAACTAAAACCCCAGAAGGCTTTCTTACTTACTTCTCCAAAACGAGAATTTATGTAAAAAATTGAAATGCTAAGATACACCAAGATTTCCTGATTGTTAAATGTTTATTACTTTAACGTATAGACTAGCTATGTATCATATTAATCTTTTCACGAAAATTATTATTAATTTCAGTATATCATATAGAATGAAAATAATGAATAAAAATATAGATTTTAATATGTGGACAGGGACGTAACTAGGGTAGATGGCGCCCGGGAAGCACTAGTCTGAAACCTGGACATTCTCGGTGATGGTAAGTGATGGTGACGTGTACGCGCGGTGCGCGTGTACGTGTCTGGCTGTCTGCAGTGCAGTGACAATTTGACAGTCCACCTTGTGCAAGCTTGG
>LQNS02000303.1:15167213-15193880 GCA_001587735.2 Parhyale hawaiensis
TTTGAGCCTCTGTTGCGCAACGTATAAACAGCACGGCACTTGTGGGGCCACACACGCACGCACACGCACCGCGCGTACACGTCACCATCACTTACCATCACCGAGAATGTCCAGGGTTCAGACTAGTGCGCCCGGCACCAAAGCCAATTCGAGCGACCCCCCCCCCCTCCCTGGAACGAGTAGGTTGAACCAGTCCTCCTATGTGTAGCTTCGGATAAGTTTTAATTAGAGTGGGCTTTGCTTAGGTCGACTTGAAAGACCCATGCAATCAACCGTGCCATTAAAGGTAATGGGCAGCCCATATATGAACGCTCGTTCGAAAGAAACAGTTATCACGTGCATGACGATTAATACAGGTAGAAACGGACTCAAAACTTAATTAGCACCATGAAGTTTTCGTTTTGAAATGTAGTGAAATCTCATAAAATGAAAGCTGTTGACGATTCTTCAGTTCATTCTAGTTCAAGAATACGGTCCCTGTGCCGTCTAATAAATTTGCCTATCGCCCTACAAACGTAACGCAAGAGTCAACTTGACCGCAACTTTCTTCGAAACTAGGAAACTCACGTGCACTTGTTCCTGCTGAAAAAATGTCCCTACACCCAGAATTTAGTTCTACTGTCAACAAGATTTACAAGCTAAGGTGCCAAAGATGCAAGACCCGGGCCAATAATAACTGCGACTGGACATCTCCATTTCTCGTTAGGTCATCGCCCTTGTAGTGGACAGTGTCAGAAGCGCTGATACTACGATACCGATACGCATACAATTAGATTCAATGGCACGAAGCATTGAAAACAGGCGCCCGACCTGGTAACACTCACTGTAAACTTGACGACACACTCCCAACTGACAACGCTCGCACGTGTTAATTTGTGCAGCAGCTACATGCTGACAGATTTATATGTAAATAATATAGAAAAAAAGGTAATTTCTACCCTATGCTGGTCAACTGTATTGCCGGCAGCTATTAAAACCGACATTGTCGGCTGCTTAGCTAGACCAGAGCCTGCGACACTATCGGCTGCGCAGCCTACAGTCTACCTAGACACTTCCTAATTTTAAAAATTGCAAGTGTATTCCAAAATGAAACACAATTATCAAGATACACAAAACTTTATATCTGCAGAATATTTACAAAAAAAAATAAAAAATTTTTGTGTTCGAAGTAATCCATACCCAATTACCCATCACAATAATCTATTACAATGCCCTTTTTGCTAAGAATTGCGATTCCGCTAGCATTCTCCAAAAGTTTTATTTCACAATGCCGTTATGGAATAGCATAGGAGGTTCTAGAATATTATTTTCCGCTTAACATAAGGATAGTACTCGTACACTGGTACGTTTCACCTTTGACCGCAAGCTACTGACCATAGTGAAGTACACCTTTTTGCAATTGAAGTTTAACAATGAGCTCAAAATTTCACCAATTTTCACAAAGTGAAACACTGTGCAAGCCATCTCATCATTTTGCATAACAGGTTCAACAATCTATTATGTGTATTAATCAATTAGCGATAATATTTAAACAATGTGCAAAACCTTCAAACAATTATTTTGAAATTGAAACAATCTCCATTATTAACGAAAAAAGTGCATTTGGGATAAATTAAGCAACTAACCACTTTATTCAAACAATAAGTAAAAGATTTAAACATGTATGTAGATGTGTTAAAAGTTCCTAATATAGTTGTTACTGAACTGCAGCAACTTGACAGGCCTTACAGGAAGCAAAGAATGCAACGGGAGGACTCGATAGGACTGAAATAAAACATAGCTGTGACCGCACGTAGCAAATTTACATCTCATCGACGAGTCGAAGTGAGTTAGGTGTGGGGCCTCAGACCTTCGTATATGGTTTTCTTGAACATATTACCGTAACTTTTCGATTTATTTCATTCAGTCTCCCGCTCAAGACTGACCAGCTACTTGAGCTGCAAAATATCGAAAAATGTTGTCGCCAAGTACAAAAAGTTCGGGCAATGGCTAACTGTTACTGTGGTTTCTCTCGCGTACAGAATTGGCTATAATGGTGCTTATATATGTTGGTAAGGAATAAATATATTCTGTGAAGAGTACTGTGAAGTGAATATGAAGTATAAATAAGGCTTACAATCAAGGAAAAGAAGTTAAATTGAGTCGCCGAAAGGGAACAAATTCGGCGCTAGTGTTGTGAAAGTTTCCACCAACATGCACCACAATTTTCTATAGTTAATTGCTAAATTAGTATATATTATCGTCATTTATTTATACGCTAGACATAAATTTTGCAATTTAAGACGATTTTTCTAGTGAAATTAGTTAAAATACTCCTAGGCTGCTCAGCCATTGATTTGTCGATGATGACGTCACTTTTTGGTGCTAATTTTTCCTGAGTCCTCCCGTTTCGCTCTTTGCTTCCTGGGCCTTACTAACCTATCCTGAGGTTAGGAAGGCCTAGCTTATCCTAAGAAAAGAAAAAAACGCACATTGCATTCATACGTAAACGAAATTAATGCACTTCTGTATATCCTGCTGGTCAATTCATGCACAAAGGAATGTGTTCGAGTGCAGATAGTTGGCCGCGACTACGTCACTCGTGTTTCTGCGTTCCGGTTCCATACATCCAGTGGGTAAAGGCATACCTTGCTTCTTTACAGCTGAAGAGTTTCTTTCAGCAGGAATATTATGAGCTTCTCTCAAGGTTATAAGTTCACTTTTCAAAGCACGAGAAATTGTCGAAGTGCTGACGTTTATTTTCATGTGAACGTGACCCCCGTGGTTGCATTCATTTCTCTCTATGTGATGCACGGATCTGCTTCAATTAATAGTACAAAACAATTTAGAATTTCGTTATCCATGGTTCGGGGTCTTCCACCAGCTACAGGAGCTCTTCCGATGCAGCCGGTTTGTTGAAAGCGGCGAATGACTGAATACGGCGGCAGTGCAGCGATTGATACCAAGGGGAGCAGCGACCGTAAGGACATCTTCATTACCTACCGTGAGGACATCTTCATTACCTAACGCTCGTAGCGTTCCACGATGCGGCGTCTATATCGTCATCACTGCGCCGGTTATTACGTCGTGGCCTTTCGAGTTTAATGCATTCAAAAATATTAGTAGCAACAGCGAATGGATGATTCCACAGCAACTGAAGTGTTCAGATTAGCGTGGAACTAAAAATGTTGCCATCAACGTAGTAAATGGTCCCAATATTTTTTTTAGATATGTTGAAATTCTTTGTAAAATATTAAGTAGGCAAAACTTAATACGATAAACGTTGTTCTGCAATATGCTTATTGTGTAAGAGAACTGCATATTGTTTATAATTAGGATTAATTGTATACGTTTAATATGCAGCACTGTTTCACATTATGACGATTGTTTAATAGTATTTCTGATTGGTTTTATGTATACGATGATTGTTTAAACTGATATTAATTGTTCAGTTATGGAAGATTATTTGAATGCGTTGCTCATTGTCCTGTAAAAGACCTACGTTTAAAACGATATCTAGAAAATGAGATACAGCCTAAACACTTACTTTTAATATTGCCCTATATAGTACAATATCTTTGCTCAATTTTTCACAAATGTGTTACTGGGGAAATTTACCCAGAAACTTTAAAGATAACTAGAGTAGTTACTTTACAGAAATCGGGCGGTATCGATGTCGCTTCTAATTTTAGACCAATTTCCACGTTACCAATTTTTAATAAAATTTTGGAAAAGGCGATTCCTACTCGTATAACTCAATATCTGGAAATAAATCATTGCTTAATGACGATCAGCACGGTTTTAGAAAAGGAAGAAACACCACTTATGCGGTTTTTAATCTCGTTGGCAATATTTTATCTGCGTTTAAGAAAAAGACATTCACCATTTGTTTATTCTTAGACTCAACGAAAGCGTTTGACACTGTAAATACCACTATGGTGTTAGAGGACACTTGAATGATTTTTTAGGTAGCTATTTATCGAATCGCAAGCAGCTTGTTGCGATATGAGATATACATTCTGAAACAAAGTCTATCGACATAGGTGTACCTCGAGGCTCCGTTTTGGGCCCACTTCTTTTTAATGTTTATATTAATGATATACAATTTCAGGGAGTAAAGAGTCAGTTGTATGCTGATGATGCTGTATTTTATGTAAATGACGACTCACTGAAGGGAGCTCTGGAAAAACTATCTAATCTAACTGATACTGTTCTTAACTGGTTAACGTTGAATAGGCTTAAGCTAATAAAACAAAGCTTATGTTTTTTTTAGTTCAGTCAAAAATTGTATTTTGCCAGATGTACATTTTAACGGAGTGAGACTGGAGTGGGTGGATTCTTTTACGTACCTCGGTGTAGTTTTGGATCGGAACCTAAACTTTTCACCGCACGTATCTTTAATTTGTGGTAAAATTAGTAAAGCTAGAGGAGCTATATTTACGGTGGCCAAACATCTGCCGAAAGATGCATTGCTAAGTCTAGTTATTATACGTTGCTATATTCGCAGCTGACCTATGGAATAGTAATATGGGGTAGGGCTTCTGAGAGTGTGCTTAAACGGGTAAATACCATTATGAACGAAACCCTGCGAGTAATATTAAAAGTCAAGAGAGACAACAACAACATCTCGAATGTATCAACTAATAGTATGTATTATGATTTAAAGTTACTGAAATTTAAATATATCTATAATTACTTTCTTCTAAAATTCTTACGAATGGCTATGAATGAGGAAACTTCATATTTTGAAACTCACTTTAGTCTTTTCCTACCAGCTCATGATTATAGTACGAGAAGCAATAGATTCAATTTGCCGCATATTCGCCTTGAGGTCGAGCGGCGTTTCACAGTATTTCAATGTGTACATACCTATAATAGGCTTCCTGAGGAATTGGTGCAGCCTATGTCACATTGGGTGTTCAAAAAATACTTTGAGAAATACTGTATCGATAAGTATGCTCCATCTGTGGTGTAGTGAGGGTATATATATTGTGAAATGTGTAGCATACTTACGGACTCTCTGAATGGTCACAGCCTTTATGCATACCACAGCGAATAAGTTCAAATGTCTCGTTGCAAGAATGTTATAATTATGTATTACCTTTTGTCGTCGTACGAATTACGTTAGGAAATTGACTTGATAGATTTAAATAGCTAAAGAGTAACTTATCCCATAAGTGTTGAATCACTTTTAGTAGGATGCGTTCTCGGTTTTTTATAGTTAATAAGTTTGTATAAGAATATCAATTGTAACAAGAGAACAATAAAGGTGTGTCTAAAGGTGTGTTTCGTATCCCTTGATCACAGGTTAATTTTTTTGTACATTGAGAAATCGAATTGCTACTTGTTAAGATTCAATTGCAAAAAGGTGTAAATAACAGCAATAATAACGACAATAACAATAAGTTTTATCAAGTACTCATGGAGACATTACAACCTTCAGCCTATAACACATCCGTAGTTGTGAGTCTGTGACGCCATCAAGGGCTTGTGTGCTAGTGACGTCGTATTCTAGGACCATTCTTAGCACAACCTTCAACCTAAGACGCTCGGTATCATGACGTCATCAGTGTTAGTTCGCTTATTACGTCTCGACCCATGACTCATTTCACTATAAGACCTTGCGTCTGGGGAGCATCGTAAAAGTCGCCGTGTTTTGTGCTTCTGACGGGCATTCTTGTTGCTCAAACTTGCATCATCTGTCAGTCAACTTCTGGGGCAACAATCGCATTATTCCGAGCGCAGATTTCCTTGCTGCTTAATGCGGCCTCGCAAATTGTTGCACAACTGCCGGCGTGTCGAATAAGTAGATGAAAAATGATCCCGGAAACTTGACAAGAAGGTACGCAAAGTTTGGGAACATGGTAAGATGCCGCTAGCTATAGCAGCACCGTAATTGCTCTCACCAAAAACCACTGTTTCATTGATGTTGTTTTTCGTGGAGTTGGGGTAAAGGCAAAACGTTTTATGGGTATGTGAAACGATTTATGGGTATCTGAAACTATTTATGGGTATTTGAAGCGATTTATGGGTATCTGAAACGATTTATGGGTATCTGAAACGATTTATGGGTATCTGAAACGATTTATGGGGATCAAAGATGTTTTATATGAGTTCTGAAATAGTTTTTGGGGATCACTAAAATACTGTTTTGTTCTTGAATATGTTTCATGTGTCCCAGACAAGCTTAACAATTTTAGTGCTATAATCGTAATGCATCGATAATACTGTTTTACAACATCTACATTGTGCTGAATCTATGGGGTTTTTCTAGATGGTCCCCCTTGCCCCTTCCCCCTGAATCACTAACAAAACTATAGGTTGGGTAAGACTACAGTGGAGTTTGGGAATGACAGCTAAAGACTTTAAATCAGTAATTTCGCTTCCCTAAGATAGGTAAGATATTAGAGTAGTAAAAATGCTGTTATTTCGTTGAGATTTCATTCTAGATGAGATCCAAACTATGCTCTAACGACGAATTGTTCAGTAATACATGTGTAGCTGTGGTCATCATCAAGTAAAGTACTTAATCTTACAACCGCGTCTGGCAACTACTAATGCATGCAATGAGCACTGATATTTTTCTACTCCTCACTCTTCACCAGTACCAGATCCATTAAATAAAACTACAACTAACGTCTCTATACATAGGATAACAACTAACATAAATATTCTTCTACCATTCTCTGATACAGCTCAGCATACTGTACAACTGCAATAATATCCGTACAATAACCTCAAATGCAAATGTTTCACGGAACCCGAATAATCATACATTCTTAAGCAACAATCTTCATATCCAGGCTCGGCCACTCCTATTTTAAAAGCCTCGGAGAAGAACAAGAGCCGTGCCCTTTCCCTGAGGCTGAATAATTTTCCTTCAATCAACTCTCAAAGGAAAATTCTCTAATAGAAGATGAGCTGTTGCATTCAGGAGTGACTAATGCAAACTGACAACGGTAATAATATCCCTGAGGAGAAGAAAAAAGACGCGCCTATGTGTATATATCAACAGTATGAGATTAGGTTATGTACGTATTCCACATTTTTTTCCTCGGGAGACGAGGATAGGCCATAGGGTAAGGTTCGTTAGGTCTGCCGTATGGAGATTCGCGCTTCCAGAGGGACGCCAGAAATATCTTCCTGTCATGTCCAGCGCGCTTCGTTCTGTTTCTTACTTTTATTGACACTTTTCTATATGTTCTTGCTCTATTTCTAAACTGGCTATGCTCTGTCAATTTCATCAAGGCAGTTCGGTGGCGGTCAAATTCCTCTATAGCGTTGCCAATTCTATCGGTATTTCTGAGATTTTGTTCGGCCAAAATCTTAACCCCCCCCCCCCACACTCTACCTGTAACGCAGGGATATCTCAGAAACGCCCACAGAATTGGCACTGCTATAGAGGAATTTGACCGCGATCGAAATGCCTTGATAACATGGACAGAGTATAATCTCTTGCGCGTTACTCCTTTCTCCAGTTCATTTTTGTTTTTTATTATATTTTGTCATACTACATGCCTCTTTTCTTCTCTTGAAACACCGTAGGACGTAGAATGTCAGTGGAAGAGCCACCTAACGCACGGGGATTACCAAAAAAATAAGATCTCTGTACAGTTAAGAACAGCAGATATTGGCATTTTCAAAAATGTTTACTTCATTTTAAAGTTTCATCATTCAACAGCATCTTCATATCTGTCACTTGCATGTTGCGCGCACTGTAGCAGTTGTGTTTGTATGACCAAATTAATCGAGCTCGTCGCTATACGTTGAAACGATACTTGGCCCCCCTCGCGTGACTACCGTTTCTTTTTAGGCCTGTAATCAGGTTTCGCAGTAATCGAAGCCATAAAACTGCCACTTTCATCCATATGCCTGTGAAGGAATTCACGTTTACGCGTTGCCGTATGTGGTTGACGGTGAACGTTCGTGGGACCCATCCTGTGCGCACCTTTCGATATTGTAACTTCATTGAATTGACTCTTAAGTTGAATTTTTCCTCCGATTTTCAAATGAAAATGTCCTTTTCAATTGTCGCTAGTGGCAAAAACTAGTCCTCCAGAAGAATCATGGCCGCCGTAGGAATTGATACCGTAACAACAGTTGCCGGGGCTGTGAAAAACTTATTGTTATTTATATTTGTGCCCCAAAATGAAACAATATATCTCCTCAACATGACTGTTATCTGGTATGAAACATGGGCTTGCAAAACGCATCTATCAAGATGGTGATGATTCCGTAAAATAGATGAATGATATGGCTTTCGAACGATGTAACCTTTATAAAAAATAAACTTTTTTGTACATTAAAATAAATAGGGAACCTTACTTTCGGGATAACCCTTCTGTACTTACGCACATTGACTGACAAGTCTTCCCCACACATAAAAGCATACAGCTATGCGCAATAAACCTTATTTTCATCACTGCGTCCAGCACTTACCCCACTCTGCCGATCAATGCACCTTGCCTACGTAGGTCGATGCACACCGTGTCTTCCCTTCAAATTAGCGGTAAATATCCTAGTCTCCGCTTCGGCCAATGATGACATATCACGCTTGAACCATTGCTCGGACCAGTACGGGGCTGCCATGATGGTATGTCATTTGCCTGATGATGACTGAAGATACAAAGACGATGTGATAGCTTCATCGCATTGTGACTGTTTCATCACAAAATGATGAAGTATGGTCTCCTTACGATATCGGGGGATTGACAACGGTCATGATCCAGTCATGATACGGTGCTGCCTGATTGAGTCATGTTACGATGTCTTATTGTGGTCATGGTACGGTGCCGTATTGCGATCGTGATACAATGCCGCAAACTGGTCATGGTCTGGGCATAATACGGTGCCCTAATGTGATCACGATTTTGTCATAATACGATCGTGAACCAGTCATAATATAGTGCTATAATCTTATAAGAGCTGGCCATAGTACAATTTCGTAATGTAATTTTCATCTAGCATACTGTAATACGTACAATGCCCTAATGTGGCCATGATCTATTCACAATACAGTGTATCAATAATCACGGTCTACTATAGTTTTCACTGTCCGCGTTACACAGTTTTTCGCTAATAATTTTTAAACGAATTGTTGGATCACAATGGTATTTCAACACAAAGCCTATTACACCCCTACCTAATTTATGGCCCACATAGCATGTTGCTATGTGTATTTACAAAGAAGATTACTCGTGTATATTAAGCCTATATTAAGCTGAAGCCAGAAGTCGCCTTTCCACATTAGGACGACGCATAACTTGTGTTGCAATCAGCCGCCGGTGTTACCCTCACAGTGTTACACGCAATGTAGCAATAAATGTGATGTGCGATCCCAGCGCCACAACAAGGAGTTACGGAATTTTCGGAAAGCTTAAACATATACCTACATTTCTGGCAGAGCCTTCTTTTAACTGTATTTTAGGGCCCTTCTAAATATACTGTACAAATAATTTGCGCAACATGATTGAGCAAATCATTTGATGAATGCTACAGACTGTACAATCGTTTGAGCAACATTCAACTTCATCATCTCCAACTCCACTTTTGGCTGAGTCATCTATTTATTTATTTACTTATTTATTTATTTATTTATTTATTTATTTATTTATTTATTTATTTACTTATTTATTTTTCACTTCCTCTTGGAATTTGTTTTCAGAGCAATAATTTTTTATGACGTCTTTCTTTTCATCGTTTGGAAATTTTTCCTTGTACTCTCCAAACAATTTTTTGCATTGTTCGGTTTTCTTGTTTCTGTTGCTTTAATCGCTGTTAATACCGCGCCATAATGCTGGTAATAACCCACATTCCTATTCCTTGATGACTTCTAATGAAACTTTCGCTCGTCTTCGGTGGCTTTGGAAGACATAGTTTGGATACTATAGGAGAAGATCACAACACCGACCACTCGCTGTGAATTTGATAGACAACTTACATAGACAGGTGCGGTTTGTTTGCGCAATCCTGCAGTCAGACAACGCAAACATTGCCTTATTGCGAAAAAAATATCAAACCGCTTTGAAATCACGTAATCATTTTGCGCAGTCACGCAAACGCTCCCTACACGGTCAGAATGATTGCGTAATCACTATATTTACGCAAATTATTTGTACGTTTAGGGGCCCCATTAGAATAAAAAGTTAAGAACACTACACAAAAGTGCTTCACATGCTAGAATTAAAGCAATTTATGGCAGTCATACATTTTGTAGTACTAATTATCCAGAATCCTTGTCAATGTTTGTAAACAAAGGCGGTGTTACCCAGCTCATAACTCTAAAATTTAGGAAGTTTGTCGTAGTGTTACCCAAACTTGCGTCGCATAGAAGGCCGGTGTAGCATAGGTGACATCATAGGACTGATTGCAACACGCCCAAGTTGGGCTTCGTCCGAATGTGCAGAAGTGACTTCCTGGCTTCAGCTTAATATAGGTTTAATATACACGAGCAAACTCCTCTGTAAACTCATATAGCAATATGCTATGTGGGCCATAAATTAGGTAGGGATGTAATAGGCTTTGTGTTGAAATACCATAGTGATCCGCCAATTTGTTCAAAAATTGATAGCGACAAACTGTGTAACACAGCCAGTGAAAACTATAGAGTAGTCATAGATCAAAGAACTGACGTGATCCAAATCTACTTATAATACAATACCCTACGGTAGTTATGATCTAATCATAATACAATGTGCTAAAATATGGCGATGATCTATTCATCATACACGACAGTGTCTTACTGCAATAACGATCGAGCCCTTTGAAAATGAACGGGACGGTATTGGCTGCTGTCACCCAACAACGTGACTTGGGAATCACTATTACAAACAAGCTACAACACAGTCAGCAAGTTGACAAGAGTGTGAAAATGGCAAGCAGAGTACTGGGATTTATCAACAGAAATTTCGAATAAAAGTCCAAGAACATCATCGTTCCCTTGTACAAGGCATTAGTGCGGCCACCCTAAGAATTTGCTGTTCTATTCTGGTCGCCACATCTCTGTAAAGATATCGATTACATGGAAAGAGTCCAACGCAAGGCAACGAAATTGATATCTCAGCTGAGAAACAAGCTGTATGAATGTCGCCTAAAAGAAGTGGGTCTGATCTCTCTCGAGCAAAGACGACTCATGGGGCAACTAATACGGTCATTCAAGTATTTGAAAGGCTTCAACGACGTATACCTCCAACGGGACTCTTTGAAAAAAAACCTCAATGATCGCTTGCAAAACAACGGTCAAAAACTCAAGCATAAAGCTTGAAAAACGACCTTAAGTTAGCAGTTCTTTCCATATTTCGTAGTCAGCAGTTAGAATAGACTCCCTTGCGACGTCGTTGGTGCGAATTCAGTCAACGCGTTTAAAAATCATCATGACATGCATTGAAAGAAACATCCTCCACAGCTAAGAACTCATTTTCCAGGAGTAGCAAACTCTTAACGGCCAAAGCTTCCCAGGCCACCTTAATCCGTCTTTTTCTCTCTCCCGCTTCAACTACACAGTTTGACATCTCTATGCTCCGCATATCAACGGCTCTTGATCGTGCTTGCGTGCATTCATGATCGTCTCTTTGGAAGAGATTCTTCTCCCTCTTCCCCCTTTTTTCTCCAGTCGTCTTGCCTTCATATCTTTGTCAATATTTCTTTAGTTCTCGATGTCACTGTCATAACGAAAGCTCGTTGTGACCAAAGGTAGCGCCTCTGTTACTCGAACAACCTAATAACTAAAAAAAAAATTATTACTGAAAGAGTAACATTCCTGAAATGCAAATTGGAATCAAGACACGAATGCATATCCCATTATATCAATCGGATTTTCGCTACTCGAATACTTTCCCTATAACTGAAAGCATTTTCTATATTCGAACCCATTCCCCATATTCGACAGCGATTTTATAACTCGAAAGCACTTCCATTACCCGAATACATTTCCTTTACTTGAACACCAAAGTCATAATGCGCGAGTGATAAATAGTACTCTTGTAAACGTTGATCCGCTAACGCATCTTCTTCGGCAGATCGTTCCTTACTCGATGTTTTTTTTTTAATCTATGGGCCGAACTGACTCTAGTATCTAAGCATATTAGTCCAGAAGTTGTCAAGTGCCTGGCGATTATTCTTTCCAAACTTAAAATATTTATTAAAAAATTCTTTTGTTGTAAGATTATTCTAATTGAATAGAGGTATCTATTCAGTTGATGTAAGAAGCATTCGCGCCATAAAGCTCTTCACTTACTGCATCTTCCTTCTTTTCTCTGCTCTCAGAAACCCACGCTGTGTTCTGGGCGACACCAACCAACCTACCTACAAACCTATCAAAATTGCTGATCGCCCTAGAAGCTGTTACACAATCTTAGTTCCTAGGTCTGCTAGGAATACTGCTAGGGTAGCGACCCGGTAGTGGAATTGTGCAGGTTAGCTTTGTTCATTAACACCTCGCCTGGCCGATGAGACACGCTTTTCACACGCACCTGTTAGGTCATGTTGTTAGACCTTGGTAATCTTGAGCCGGTAGCCAAAGGCTCTACACAATATTTGTGTGAAAAGTACAATTTGTAGTCGATTTCCTACGTACGAATCCTTTCACTTATTGTGGAATCTCCAAGCATCAGCATTAATTTTGTTATCTACGCAAGCGCACAGTGTTTTACTCTGAAACTTTTATGACGTTCCCGAATGACAAGGTCAAAAACTCTACGAGGTTTTGCTTTCATTTTGAAATGGAAAATTACTTTTGTCATTTTAAATGGAAAGCATAAGAAGTATTTGAAAGAAGCCCATTTACAAGAACACTTTTGCACTCGAATTTTGTTGCATTGAATGTCAACATTTAAAGGCCAGTACGAGAGTCTAAATATTTAGTTTAGTTTCTTACAAATCTTGAATTTAATTTAGACGGTACAGGTTAGCCTACAGTACGTATAGAGTCTCTTGCTTGGTACGCAAGGATCACTGCGATATTCGCACGGTGGCGGTGTAACAGAAGTCTCATAGAGGCCCAAGGTCATTTATAGGCGACGTTTCAAACGTAAGTGTTTTGTTGCTAGTCCTAAACTCCATAACGTAGGCATGTAGATATATTTAACTAAGATCGGTATTTTTTATACACAAATTAGTAGAGCACAGTAGGACAGTTCCCTATATTTTTTTAGGCGGTATTCATGACAGGTGAGAGGTATTTTTCTAGAAAAAGTTAGCTGTGCCTAGTAAAATTTGACTCTTACGCCACTCTTTTCACACAGAAATTTTTTTACAGATTTTGCAAATTCTGTAGATTGACCGCTGGTTATGCCGTCTGTAATTTCAGGCCCTCAAGGGTATATTCTTTCGGACCCTTTCCTTGCCATCTATATACTTGGGCCTCACACGCCCAAGGGTCCCAAGAGCCCTTTCCGCAGGAGATGTTACAGCTTGCCGCAGTTACTGCTGACGAGGTTAGTTTTGTAAAGTTAGGTAGGCTCTCAATACTTCCCATTCTGTTTCGTTAGGTGGGCCGCTAATCAAGATGGCCGGCCTATTTCTGCTAGACTTCTACCTTCTTGTATTTCGTTTCCTTCCCCTGTGCATCGTAGCAGAACGAAAGCGTTCAGCCGTGCCCGGGGGTTGGAGATGCTCAACTTGCTCCTATTTCCAATCAGTGTCGCACTGACCACTTAGAAGCTGAGACCCACCGGCAGAAAGCCGTAATAAAAATCATGGACAATTTAAAACGCGCCCTAATAGCGCACGAGCCTGTGTTAAACCACAGGAATAGTGGTTTAGACATATAGGCATCGTGTCACTGATGCGCAAGTAAAACTTCTACTACTACTGTAATTTCAGAGAAGGGAACACTGCTTTTGATCGCATAGGAATTGCATGGTAATAATACCTGACAACGCCGTCATTAGCAAAAATGGTGAAGAATAACAAAACTTCATTGAAAACATCGAGCAAGCCACGCTATCTGTCTCGCAATATTGTGCCATCTAGGCTACCGAGCTTCCGTATCTCTTCCCATTCTCGTTATTAGCTGCTAAATTATTCGTTGCTCGGCCTCACAAAAAATGCTGATAGCAGCGAAGAAAATTCTACAATCGTATATAATCAGTGGAAAATAAGTCAATCTAATCTGTTTCCAAAGTGAAAACCTCTTCCTTTATGGCAATATTGCTTGTATAAGCAATCGATCAGCCACACCTCTAAAGGAACTGTATCATTTACTCATGTATTATTCTTAATTCGTTCAGCCTGTGAGAAAAATGCCTCTACGCCGGTAAAGACAGTATGTACACCACCAAACGTGGTATGGTATTCATACATCATTCAGATAATTATGAAGATGAAGGCTTGACCAACCGAAGCCATTCACAATAAGCGAGCATTGAACAAACAGTAGTTAATACGGAGTGAAATATTAACATCACAGTCCCCAGTGTTAGTACAGAAAGCCTCGATAAGAGACTCCGTTTCATTGACATATTTTGGCGGGCGCAAGGGCGTAATTGGCACAATTGACTGAAGAATTGGAGCGCTGGTGTTGATGTAGTCAGTGCTGCTTTCAATAATGGAGCAAGAGAAATTGCCCATAATTCCAAGATCAAAGCAGAGAATGCGACAAAGCCGTGTCTCTGTAGTCGATGTAGTTGTCCAGACTGCCTCCCATCATTAGAAGGCACGTTCTCGGCCGTCAGAAGTTGATGCAAAGAATTGACAACGGCTCCCTTTCATTCTTATTCTTATGACCATTATTCTGCTTCGGGCGCTGCACGGCCGCTTGATACCGGAGTTATAAAAATAGCAACCGTTGAAAGCAAATACCGTGTGGGCACGCCGGTATCTACACCGCCTGCTAGAATTGAGGCGAATCTTAACACTTGTAGTGAGTGATCTGTAACTTTTACGTATATAGATATAATCATATAAATGCATGCTCATTATTGGAGATTATATATCTAAATTTGCTAACAATACCATCATTTGCATTAACATCTCCAAAGATACATATTTACGGGCTCAGTATGATATAATAGGAGTCAGTAGCGTAAAAAAACCTAATTAAAGATAAATACACGGTGCTGGCCACGGCTGGATCACCACTAAATGGGAAGCCGCTTCTGCAGAAGTTTAGTTGCACAATTCTCCGAAGCTTCACAGAATTCGTCGATTTTCTGCGGCGATTAATAATTTTGATCGGGCCGTTCTATGTAATCGGGAGTCGTGCCACAGCGAAACCCCATTCGTTTCTTAATTAGCAACTAGGCCTTCAGAACGTCCTTGTTTTCGTGTTCACGAAGAATTGATGTATCATTCTTCATAATCCTGCTAATTATCTGCTACTTTTGCGCTTCTTTCCTAATATTTTTGCATGCGTTGGCAGGCTTCTCGTTATACTTGATATAGTGCTGCACGTCGTTTCTTTCTTTCTTTTCCTTTCTTTCTTCCTGTCCTGGAGTCCCTGTTGTTAGCGAGGCTCCACAGGATAATATCAATAACCGAATAAGTTGTAATATTACTGATCAGTAATTATTTTCCGTTGGGTCATCTCTACTTGTGTGTCCGCCCCCGGCCTCCAGTGTGTCTGTTCTGGGGCTCAGCGCCATGCAGTCAGACGCTCGTGGCATGAGATTGCACTGTGACGCGGACTGAGCATGAATTATCCCAAGGACGAATTGTGTTATGGGTTTGAGACACAACATTCTCAAATTTAAATCTAGCCCTGCTAGCGAGCGCTACAGAAGATCATTACAACTGATGAAGCAAAGAGAAAGCGAGGATGTATAGACTGCACTGCCGGTCTCTACCTGTGTAATACGCCTGCGAGCAGCGTCTCTGCGGTCATAATACATGTCACATTGCTGCTGCATGATATTAAAGTATGCTGTGGGCTGTGTGTTCTCGCAAGGACTTTAACTGTTTAGTATCATACTCGTGTTTTTTTTTCAGTAATCAATATTTCAAAGTATCTTGGATACAACCATACTCTGCGTCTTCGTTGACGGCCCACGCTCAGCAATGTGTTCCTATATATTAACCTATTGTTGAAACTTTACCATTTCCTCTTTTTTTACAAAACAGATTGCCGTGAAGAATTTTCATCAACTTCTGGTAATTTATGCCGTTCTAGAATTAATGAGCGTAACTTATCATAAGTGACCTGAACTCACAGACTTGTGCAAACAGTTTGCTTTTTGCTTGAGGCCCATATGTTAAACATAAAGCCTTTACTGAAATTTCGTTTTGCAGACTTAAGACGTACTTGGCATGTTGAGTAGGCTGCACGTACAGCGTAGTCTCTGTTACAACTTCTGTACCTTTGCGTTCAGTACTCTTATGCACCGTAAGCTGCGCACCATCTCTCCAGCTCTATACATGCCACAGTGTAACACGAGACTGTGTCATAGTCTGTAGCGCACACTCGAGAGATACGCATTCTGAATCCCTCCCACAATAGACATAGCCTGAGATATGTGTGTCATTAAGTCTGTACTATCGTTAAAGAACTGAGAGTTGCACATACACCGAATATACAGTATATTCATAAGAGTGAACTCGTGTATGAATTCCCTACTGAGTTAACCTACAGTACAGTTGCGGATATGAGCTCTAGGTGAGCTCAGAACCCAACCTCGATTCAGGATGGATATCCTAAGTATAATAGAATGTATCATCTTCAGGTGCCGTCATGGAGGCGATGGCCCCACGAAATACTGATACTACGAACTAATAATTGCACGCTAGATATACGCGTATAACACCTACCTCTGAGCGAACACGTACGTATACTTTGACAGTGATCTTGGCTCAATTAAAAACCTGTACGTTGAAATTATGTTCTTTATGGTCTTCACCGTTCTAACTTATTTTCATAGCTCAATCTCTGGCAAGACAGAGATTGAGAAAATCACACCTGCATCCTAATCAAAAGAACAATCTTCATTTTTCTTACCTATAAATTATCGTATTATTGTCACACTTTTAACAGTCGCAATCATGCTTTTCAGGCAAATAAAAAGTTTTAGTAAACTCTAAGCAAGTAAAATTTATTTTACAGCAAAATACAATTTTTTATCACCCATGAATAATTTATCCTCAATGATACAAAATAATGAAAAGCTTTGAAAAAAATACACATAGAGATTTCATTGATTGTAAGGATATGATATAAGTCTACCTTAATCCTATATGTTTTCATGGCATGCAGCGAGGGGTGCATAGAGCCGGAAATTAGGTAGTTTTAATACAATTCCTGGATATTCCGTATTGGACAATCATAAGCATGTAGCATTTATCCTATGTCTGCTAGTAAATATTCACGAGCAGCCGATAATATCGGATAATCGCCGAAAAATATCCGAAATATCCGACTCTATGCACCCAAAAATCTCCGACTTCAGTCGAATCAAAGTCTTTAACAAAATTACACAGCCAGCAATGGCGAACTTCTAATTTTATCCCGACTGCGACTCCTGTGATCAACAGGGGTTCCACTTCATGCTCCCAAAAGACTCCGACTCCTTACGGTACTGACGCCCGCTGCCACTTTGCAGGGTATTTATCACACTTGTAGCTACGTCAGTGAGAGGGTTCAGCTAGTTGGTACGAAGAATCTAAATGTATTAAACTCATTCCTTTAAAGGATTTTTTAATTTTTAATTCCGAAGGAATAATGTACAAATACGCTACACAGGACAACTGCTAGACGATTATACTCGGGTTAGCCAAATTTGATTTGCTAATTTTTTTGTAAAATAAGAGCTACTAAAAACATGATTTGATGGTCCTTTCAGGATGTAGAGTGTTTCTCTAAGTCGACGTAGATATAAGTTTTATTCCATCAGAAAATCAAGTATATACCAATTGACTGTTGTACATTGTATCGGCGGCTTCCAACTTACCTTGCTATTTGAAGCCACCTTTTTCTTGCCAAAGAACGAATATTGTACAGGTGATACAGCGCTGCATGGTTACGAACTTTTACCATACTCCCCGGGTAAAGGTCTGACCCAGTTTAGAATTCAACTTCATAGTGTATCTGGCGCACCAAATTTCAAGAACAGCTAGGCGAGTACTATAAAGTACAAAGTGCATACAATAACGCAAATCACGACCCAGTTGAAAAACAGGATACTACAAAACACCAGCTAGGAGTAACTGCATAAAATATGTGTGCGTATAATTCTATAAACATAATGAGAAATAGGCATAATGCTCGAAAGCTTCTGTTTTATCTATTTGTAAGTAGCCCATAATTATCATATTAAAAGTGCGAGACAGAGCTCTCGTCACTAACGTTAACTTTGTTCTTATTTCAAGTTCTTCTATGGGCGTGATATTGCTGCTGTGTAATGTCTGCAGATCCGACGTCATTTGAGGGACGGTTACTCCTGTTAAATATAGATAGCAAAAATGTCGCGCGTACCCCCACGATAACAGATTCGAGCAACCCTTGGGGATTCACGAGCCCTGGTTGAAATACTTACACTGAAAGATAGATCCTTTAACTGTACAGTACATTATTCAGATGGACTAATACCTCGCAATTATGGCTCTTTCTCCCCTGGGAATATACTAAGAAAGGAATAAACTTTGTAGTGCAACAGCGCGCGTGAGTAAGAAAGGGTATAGTAAAGAAAAACAACGTCCAGAAATAGAGCAAGCGTGGGAAGCGTAAATTCACATTAAACTTCAGTTTCAGTACATCATTGGAAATGTAACCGAATGGTTCTCCGCAGCTGTGAAACGAGCTAGGTGCTATCAGCTGAAGTCTTTATTTATTGTTGGTTGCAGAACTATTCGTAAGGCATGCCGGCAGCACACCACAACGAGGAACTACAACGTAGTCGGTGAGCTCCAAAGGCAAAGCTGGGTACCAGCGCAGGGCTATCCTGGAGCTCACGCCAGGTCTGTAGAGGGTCTGTCGAGTACGGAAAACTGTTAATTAAACTAAGGGTCGGTCTGCACGTTAGTCTTTCGAACGTTTTCACTCATCCGATTATGCAAACAAGTTTTTAATCAGCCGTAACACCTACAGGAAATTGCACTGTTTTCCGAGTTTCACTTTACTACAAATTTGAAGAGATATCCGGAACTTGCTTAGTGAAACTTGCCGAAGAAGCTGATTTGACGGCAACTATCTTACTTGCTTTTCGTGGCGGACACACAGTTGTGTTTACACCGACACTACTAGACGCTCGGACGATTGGATGAGGGAACACGTTCAGAACACTAACGTGTAGACAGAGAGAACACGTTCAGAACACTAACGTGTAGACAGAGAGAACACGTTCAGAACACTAAAGTGAAGACAGGCCTTAACAATATGTGATACTAGTACGAATGAGAACATGGAGTTAATTTAATTAGAGACTGACGAGCACTTTGCTTGAGGGATCACTCGTAATAGAATTTTACAATATGTGAAAAGTTGAAATTGTTATTACAATTTTACCTTTAACTTAACTTAGAATTATAAATGCACTCACAATGTGATTGCAATTACAGTGGCAAATACAATTGTAGTCACAAAATATTGTTTATACAATTACAATTGCAGTAAGAATATAATTACAATATTGTCACAACAGCCTTTACAACCCCAAGTATAGCTGAAAGTGCAAATGTGCTAATTTCCATTATATTCAATTACAATAATTGGCGTAAAATAAAACAACTTATGTACCTGGCAATTTACTTCCTAGTCCGCAAGTCAATTTTTGTATTGCTCCCTTAAGAAATTTTCATACAATGCTTCGAAATTCAAAAAGCAATATTTTTGGAGCGGCAGATGTTTTATCCTAAGAATCATTTCTAGTGATTCGAGGCTATGATTCTGACACTGAGCATTTACCCATCATAGATAATCTTTTTGACAGTTTCAGGGTTGATATCTCTTATGATAACAAAACTTAAAGATCAAACAGGAGGTTGCGTTGAGGTCTCCGAAGCAGAGTCCCTACTATATAAAGGCCCTATTACACCAGCGGGCAGTGTTTGAAGGACAGCGGGAAGAATCTGGAGGAACGCGCCAACCGAATATTAAGTCTAATGCACACGAGAAGCAAATGTTGCCGAGAGTGGCATTTCGCCAGAGTCATTGAAAAAGTTGCCTGAGCAGCAAGTTGGGTCTCAGCAGGATGGGTCTAAGCCAATTTTCTTCGTAGCGTTCGAGCATTTCAAAGTAACTGGCAGCCTAGTTTCCCCTGTTATCTGTGCGCTACTAATTTAAGTAATACCTCCATTTTTCCTTTAAATGTCAAAGTTATAAAAAAATACGTTACAAGGTTAGAACGATGGCAGCCAGTAGAAAACGTGCAGGCAAAAGTTCCATTTACGAGCTACAAAAGTGTACAGAACATTCAGTGGCTGAGTACCCTGTGCAGAGAATAAAAAACCGGCCCGTTAACAAGATCGAAATTTAAAAATTTGTTATTAACCCTTCTTAAACCTAACAATGTTTTCCTATAACATTACAAGCAGCTCTTGCCGTCGAAATCGGCGAAGATGTCGCTCGTCTGCGTACGGCTGTTACACGAGACGCGGAAATCTCAAGGTCTCGTCAGTCGGGTAGTTTTAAATTATATACATAGGTTTCATTTGAATATGATTACAAAGTGAACAAAATCTGCAAGTCTTCGAGCGCCACAACTAATAGAACTATTTTGCAACAATTGGAAAGGCTAAAGCACAGATAACGGGGATGTTGGTCTGATAATGTCCCCCTGTTCAGGAGCAAAACTCTGGCAGCAGTGAATGTCTGCCGATCAGAAGGCAAAATCTACTGCCCGCCGGGTAAAGCTCCGTGCTTCCCGGGCAATGATCACCAGTGTAATAGGGCCTATAGGGCATGAATGGTGCATAGTTGTCAATACATATAATTTCTTCTCGTTATTCTTTTTTATAACTGCAAGAGGCAGAATTATGTAGAACGCCTTACCTTTGGAAGTTCAGCGCTCACCGCGTCTACCAAGTCATCAACAACTTCGTAGATCTTCTCAACAGGACTTATTATCTTCTCAAGCAAATTTCTGGTGCCTTCCGAGTTGGCATCAAAGTAGGCTTTTCCATAGTCTTTCTTCACCTCCTCTGGCCCGTTGTCCCAGTACTTCTGTCGCACTTTTTCTAAACTGTTCAAGTCCAAAATGGCGGTCCTGTGGACAAAATAAACTTTAATCAAGTTAATTTCATGTATTCCCTTGGGTGACGTGAGATAAGCCATAGGGTTATCCAGTTAGTTCACCCATCCTACGTCATTGGAAGTAGCACTCCCCCCCCCCCAGGGGAACTCTAGGATGTCTTCGCCGTATAACTTCTCCGCGTCCACTTTACTTCCTTCTATTTGCTCTTCACCACCGATTGTATTTTCCTCAATTCCGCCTATTTATTCCTGACTTAAATACTCCCATTAAGTTTGTAGCAGTACTCGTAACCCACTTCTATAGTATTGTAACAGAGTGTTCCAATAACTTTACTTAATTGCTTCCTATTCTCGATGATTTTATGCTGGAACCCCCTTAGGCATGGGCCCATGTTTATTTTGACATACTGTCTCTCCCTTTTCCTCTCTGATATATAGCAGTTAATTTGTATTGGATTAGGTCGGCCTAAACTAACTGTATGCAACAATATAGCAAACATCTTTTCGAGTAAATTGATTTCGGCACTGAGGGTGAAATCTTATTTACGTTTATTTATTTAATTAAATTCAATTACGTAATTCGTGTGATGTTCACCGATTTATAAGTTTCAGATTCGGCAGTACGAGTAGATACCTTCTATTTTGTATTCTTATACTAACGTAAAGCATCTAATTGCAGCCCATATGAGCTTCAAATTTGACAGTATACAGAGTTATACGGTGAGTCACATAAATTTAATTTTGATTTTTCTGTCGGTCAGGTTCTTGTTCCAAACTGGTTTGTGAGGAAGCTCACGGGGGAAAATGTCCTTGAAATCGAGGTATGTCGACGACTCGCGCAAGATTACGGAAAGTTTATCTTCGACCAGGTAAGGGAGCGAGTTAAGAAACTTGCCATTTTATATATTCCGCCGAATGATTTGATTGCCCAAAGATACAACGAGAATCAGAAACACACTGTTAGATCATCCTGCTGTTTTGGTCTCTTCAGAGGCTATGATTCCTCTGCCGATGGTGCTCAAAGACCTGGAGAACAAAATGCTTTCGTTCATCACTTCATGTCAGCGACTTAATGTTGAAGTCCTTTATCACCCATCGTGCCTTCTACCACACAGTTTGTCACACGGAGCTCTGGCACATTGTCCTGGAGCTTTCTTAGATGGCATCGCCGTTCCACTACTCTGTCAATGACGGAAACCCTGTGAGCAGGATCAGGATGTAAGACTTACTGATCATAGAGAATAAATAGGCCCGAGCTGGTTGCTGAACTTGCGGACGCGAAATGTTTACGTACGTTAGATGATTTTTTTTTTTCGTTCCTGGCTGCCGCCATAGCCCCTTTCTGTTCCACAGAAATCTCATCGTCGAAGAGGGTCAGCAAGATAAACAATGCCGAGGAGTACCAGAGATGCCTGGAGAAGTAAGTGATGGCCACGTAGGAAATGTTTCGATCTAGGTACGTGAGCACGTCTTTCAAGAACTCCAAGTCGTTCCTCGGAGCCGTAGTGGATAAAGTTATCGTGTATCAAAATCTGAAGTAGCTACATGCATCTTCAGGATGAAAAGAAAGGCTCTCTGAAGGCGCTGCACATGGAAGCGATGTACAACACCCCTCTCTTCGAAGTCGACGGTTGTATCTGTCACTTGTCCCCGAAGAAAATGCTAATGCACTGGCCCTAATATTCCAACGGCCGCGGCTATACCAGTAGGTGCCTATAGGCGGTGGAACTTGACATTCATGGGTTACAGAGCGTCCAAACAGATTATTATCAGCTCGAACAACTGCACGAAGTTCAGTAATTGAAGCCCTGATTTGTGGTGAAATGCGTTCTAGCAAAAGTCCAGAATGCACACGTTCCAGAAAGCTGTTCTCATACGTTTGCGTCATCCAGTGCCTCTTCATTCGTGTCTGGTCAACCGGAAGAATAAAAGTTTTCCGATCAGTTCGATGTTCGAAAACCTGATGGAATCGTGGAGGGTAAATATCTTTTCCAGAACAAGCTTGGCTACACTCTTGTTGTAAGTGATACTGAATAACTTTTTCTCCAGTGCTGCTTCGATTCTGATACATGTTCCAATCTTAATTCCGGTGTTAGAGGCGGTTGTATCACAGCACATGGCCCCGATCACCTGCTTTACTCCCGTACCCGAGCTTCCGCTATACAGGCACCTGCTATATCCTCACCAAAGCCAGATCCCAGCTTGTGAACCGTTAAGAGTCTGGTAATGTCCTTGCGGACAAAAGAACTATTGTAAGATGATCCACTGGGCCGCCCAACTCTCATATTATAATATCCCATAAGTTTCCAGGCCCAGTGGACAGTTAGTGGAACGTCTAGGTTGGAGATCTCCCTGATTTCCATTACTAGGGCCTCGAACTGCTTTTTTACGCGATGACTACTGAAAATACAGCTGACAATTTAGCTGCGAAGAGACAGAAGCCAATTTGACACTATAATGCCACAAATAAATGGAGATGCGCTTCTACTAGTAGTCCGAGGTAGTGCAGTCGAGAAATGCGGTTACATCTTGAATCAGCAGAGAAACTCTTCCCTTGCGACGTGGTGGTGTAGCCATAGCAGACAGGTTAGTAACAGGTTCCTCACTTTCGCCGGAAGACGCTCAGAAATCTATTAACTGAACAAATGACACTGTCGCTAGTGTTTCCTGTTGCGCCCCAGCTCTCCGCTGGGTGTCGCTAGGTATCCGTTCAGAACGACGGGATCCATGCTTAGCAAGAGTCACATCGTTACTAGTTGTGTACGCCCACGGCGTTTTTCGGCGTTTTTCGGCAATTCAAGGTCTTCGGGAATTTGCATTATCTCTAGCACTTCCCTTTGAGAAACGTCGAAAAGATCATCCAAGGAGTCTGTATGCGGGCCTTTTTGCTGGTCCCGTATCTGTTTTACGAGACACTGTTTTTTGAGGTTTTTATTCTCTCTAAATAAAGGATGGACGTGGTCTAAAATAACGTGACATGGTTCAGTTCTCAGCCTTCATCGGGACCCCTTGTCTCCCAGACTTGTAGCAGGAGGACTGTCATCCCCTACGGGAAGGGGGGATGGGAGATATGCTAACACCATGCCTAAAACCGTATTATGAGGAATTTAGGGAATTTGCGCGACTTCTAAATATTTATCAAATTAAAGCAGAAAAATTCACTGGTAATTATTGCTTACCCAACTATGTAAACATATTGCAGGGTTAGCCGTAGAAAAAAATAAACAAAATTATTTCTTCATAAAACGCACATGAGATACCTAATACAGAGATGTAGCAACATCTTTCATTTCGTATTCTGATATTGCGCTTCTAAAATTTCTGACGTTCAGCTACAAACTTTAAATTCCCGAGTTAAAGCAAATATCACAATCGTCTTGTGTTCCAGTCCCAAAGTATGAAAAAATCTCACGCAGAGCTATTCCATCTTTGTCCAAAAAGGTACACAGATATTGAAAATTCATTATTTGTAACCCTATATAGAGAAATATTCGAGTCTCACCTGTAAGATCCGGGTTCAACAGAGTGTACAGTTATTCCAAAATCCTTTAGCTCCATCCTCAGGACGTCTGTTAGAGCAACCATTGCATGTTTGCTCATACAGTACGCAGATCCACCAATACATGAGATATGACCTACGAAAACACAGATGGATCATCAGCACAGAACTAGCAATGAAGAACACATGTCAACACATGTAGGACGTACGGTGCATCGCTATTTTACCAAAGTTCGAATTCAGGATTCTCTATTCGATTTCTAACCTCCACCAAGGCAGTTATGTTTTTGTCGAGTTTTTCTGTCTGTTTATCCGTCACCCAGATAACTGAAAAAGTTATAAACGGATCTGTACGAAATTTAGAGGGATTATTAAGCATGTTAAGAGGAACAGATTATGGGCTTTTGGTGAAGATCCAAATGACTGTTTGTTTGTCTGCCTTTTTTTTTTTTTGATAGCATAATTCAAAATTTTTGAGTTGATTTTCATGAAATATTTCATGAGTTGTTGGGCATAACACGAAGAGTGTATGACCAAATTTGTTAATTATTTTATTTTTGTTCCTATGTTTGATTTAATATTTGTTAGCTAACACAAAGAGTTATTAACGGATCTTTATGAAATTACAAGAATTGTTAGACATTTATGTCCAAGATATAATGATCAAATTTTGCTGATGATCGGTTTGTCTGTTAGTGTGTATGACTGTTTCTCAGAACATTTGTCATCAATTAATATAACTCAAAAAGTATGAATAAATATTTTTGAAATTTGTAAAAATTGTTAAAAACGTTCAAAGATACAATTGACCATATTTTGGTGATGATCGGCTTACCCGTTTGTGTGTTTACTAAAGTTTAACAAAATGTTTGTCACTGTAACTCAGAAAGTTACAGAGGGCCATTCAAGGAAATTACAGCAACTGTCATTACTGTAAAAATGCACAAATGACCAGCTTTTGGTACTGATAACAAGTATTTCATACTTTCAAAACGGTTCAGAATTTTTTGTTAGCATTGCCTTGCTTAGCAGAGGTATGCGCTCTCGGAGTGTCCTATAGTTAGTGTTGTTTCTTCATTCTTTTAAACTTGTTTAGATTAAGCCTCAATTAATTCAATACTTGATCACTTTATCCAAAAAAGCGCGAAACTGACCAGCACGATCTGTACAAATTGTTAATGCCTGCATGAGTTCAATACGAGACCTATATATATACAATGTCGCTTAGCGATAAACATGAATTTGGGCGTACATAAGGAGAAATGTAGCAAACGAAAAGCTAAAATATCTCACGATATTTCCTATGGCTGCTGTAACATGAAGATATGTTCACTATCCTGCCGCCGTGTAATACTTGCCTGACAGTGATACGGTGCACACTATCCTGCTGCTGTGTAATACTTGCCTGATAGTGGGACGGTGCATACTATCCTGCTGCTGTGTAATACTTGCCTGACAGTGATACGGTGTTCACAACCCTGCCGCCGTGGCCAGATCGTCTCAGGAGCGGCAAAAACGCCTTAATAACAGCCAAGTGGCCGAAAACGTTAACGTCCATAACACGTCGAAATTCCTCCACTGGCGTTAGTTCCACCTCTCCGGCAATGCCGATGCCTGCGTTGTTGACCATAGCCCACAGCTGCAGACCTGTTGAAATTGCGTTAGAGTTGTTCGACAAAATAGCAGATAATAAAATTTTCAATGTGACCGCTGCTGTGAATTGGCCAAAGCATATACTGTCAATTTCTAAGTAGAAACAAGCTCAAATATGGGTTTATAGATAGAAATTAGTTATGAATTTCTTGAAATATACGTTGACACCCAGGTATATTCATGCTAAGGTAGTTTTCGAAAGCTTGGGGCATATTAAATATAAAACCCAGAAGACTTTTGAAAACTACCTTAGCATGAATATACCTGGGTGTCAACGTATATTTCAAGAAATTCATAACTATGGAGACGAAATTTACAAATCAGCGAAGAACTTCTGTCAGCAGCATGAAAAACTGGCTACAGCAAGAGAGCAACTAACTTTCAACTTGAGATGCAAAAGGAACGACATTCTTCCTAAATC
>LQNS02000303.1:15237687-15263675 GCA_001587735.2 Parhyale hawaiensis
GGACAATAGGGTACAGGTAAGATGAGGACAATAGGGTACAGGTAAGAGGAGGAAAATAGGGTACAGGTAAGCGGAGGACAATCGGGTACAGGTAAGAGGACAATAGGGTACAGGTAAGAGGAGGACAATAGGGTACAGGTAAGATGAGGACAATAGGGTACAGGTAAGAGGAGGAAAATAGGGTACAGGTAAGCGGAGGACAATCGGTACAGGTAAGAGGACAATAGGGTACAGGTAAGATGAGGACAATAGGGTACAGGTAAGAGGAGGACAATAGGGTACAGGTAAGCGGAGGACAATCGGGTACAGGTAAGAGGACAATAGGGTACAGGTAAGAGGAGGACAATAGGGTACTGGTAAGAGGAGAACAACAGGGTGCAGGCAATGCTGCACAGGTAAGATAAGAGTTCCAATATCAATATTCCCCTCAAACCTTTAAAAGACAAAATTTTCCACGTATATATACTTGTCCTGTGGTCAATATCCAGGAAATGATCGAGAGTTTCTTATTATTATTATTATTATTGATAACGTTACCTTGAATCCCATGGCAGCGAGCCGCAACGCAGTCTGGTGTCCAAATCCGGAGTCGCAGCCTGAAGAAAAGAAATAATTAACTTTTATAAATATCGATGGATTGGTAAATGGGTTAAAATTACAATACTGTATTTATCCACCTACTATCCGTTTCTTAAATATCGTACTTGAATTTGCCATTCAGATGTTGTTGTACTGTTGAGATTCTACAGTAAAATTACCAGCTTATCCACGCATTGGGGCAAGTCAACAGTTTCGCTACTGACTGCATATCTACATTCTCCTGATGCTAATAATTTCGCTACTGACTGCATATCTACATTCTCCTGATGCTAATAATTTCGCTACTGACTGCATATCTACATTCTCCTGGTGCTAATAATTTCGCTACTGACTGCATATCTACATTCTCCTGATGCTAATAATGGTTTTGAGTCCCAAAACGGAGAACGTTACTTATATTTTTGCAAACTGTAGCGGCGTCTCATGAAGCCCATCCAGGAAATGGCTTTCATTTAATTTCTCTTAGGTATGCGAAATGTGCTAAAATTCAAATTAGTCCAGCTTCAGTTGGCGAGCCGTGTACAACAGATTGCAGCGCTTGTAAATTCCGCAAGATTTAGGAGTCCTAACGTTGATAGTCAGACTTTTGTTTCAATGATGCTTGATTTTCTACAGCAAAACAATGTGACCTGGGTCTTCTATGACGCACTATATTTCCATAAAAGTTATACTTTTGGAAGAATAAAGTTGCAGCAGAAAACAGTTACAATAATTTTGACGCACTTAGAGAAACCTATCCATCTTACTTCAGGGCCAATGCTTCTGAATTTCTGTGAAAGAGTGATTTTGTATTACCTGCAAATAAAAAAGTGAATAATTATTCATCCTTGCAGACGCAATAATTATGATTGTATTCGGATAGCGGCTGCTGATATAGTTAATTGATTTTCTAATAATTTTTTGCATACTATCTCACCTGATATAAGCACTGCTTTGCCTGGTATGTGGCTCATGGGCACTTTCTTGAAGAAATATTCATCGTAGATTTTCACTAGCAAATCGGCGACGAAGAGACTAAGCAGAGCCGTGGAGGCCGCAGCTACGAGAGGTAAACTGGAGGTGACGTAGAGCGTCGCCCAAACCACTGCAAACAGGGCCAGTAGCTCCCACTGGTGTCTTATGATGGTCCAGTTACTGGCCTGAGAGGGGAGAAACATTCCTGTTAGCATTCTGAACTAGTAGAAATGGTCCAGTTAGTACACCGTGACAGCAAAATTGGTCTAGTTAGTGTCCTGAGACAGCAGAAATTATCCAGTTAGCGCCCTGAGTCAGCAAAAACGGTCCAATTAGTATCCTGAGACAGTAAACATGGTCCAGTTAATGCCCTGAAACACCAGAAATGGTCCAGCTAGTGCTCTGTATAAAAAAAATGGTTCAGTTAGTGCCCTGAAACAGCAGAAATGGTCCAGTTAGTGCATTGAGACAGTGGAAATGGTCCAGTTAGTGTACTGCGACCGTAGAAATGGTCCAGTTAGTGTACTGAGACAGTAGAAATGGTCCAGTTAGTGTACTGAGACAGTAGAAATGGTCCAGTTAGTGTACTGAGAAAGTAGGAATAGTCCAGTTTGTGTACTAAGACAGCATAAATGGCCCAGTTAATGCCATGAAACAGCTCAAATGGTCCAGTTGGTGTCATGCGATGCAAAAAAAATGGTCCAGTTAGTGGCCTAAGACAGTTGTGCTCTCTCTACCATGCTTGTAAGAGATCACCAATAACTATTCTCTGCTCCGTCTTCATGATAGCGAGTACTGCCATCACGGCTGAATTTATGTAAGACTATCCAGCAGCGTGACGTAAGCAATGACACAAGTGACGTCAGGGGTCATCGCAACCAATCACAGAAGTCTACTCTCCTGGCGTGAGGAGCAGCGAAGTTTAATTATTGCTTCAGCTGATTGGCTGCGACATCGGACATCACTTGCGTCATTGTTTGCGTTACGTCGTTGAATAACCTAAAGTTAGTTCAGCCGTGATTGTCATGACGCCAGTCTGCAGCGGGTGATTTTAACTGAACTATATGAAGTCAGCGTTGTTCAGTATTATACGATTGAGTGCTGAGCCAACGAGTTGCGTACATGCCGTAAGCAACACCAACATCGTCGTCGGTGCTGCAGCTGTGCTGCGCGGCTTCTCCAGTGGCGTCCCGCTCTGGACAGCACAAGACATGCCCCGGAATTACCCAGAAGAAGCGAGTCCTTTTTTTTTTTTTGACAAGAGGGATAGTCCATCCAGTTTTTGCGAGACAAGGCATTGCTTTGCGTGCATGGCTGCGATATATTTCTGTTGTCCTCTTCATTTTTCGACTTCTATTGGCGGTCTTTATTCTGCAATGCCGCTTCTCTCTCGACTTGCAGCACTCTTGCGCCAAAATTACTCAGCCAAAGAGGTTATGCTTCCGTTGAGTTTATGTATTTGTCCATCTGCCTATCACCGACATAACTAAAAGTTATGAACGAACGGATCTTTTTGAAATTTACACAGACTGTTTGCTATTATAGGGGAAGACCCGTTCCAAAGTTTGTTTGCTTGTTTGCTGGTCTCATTTTTTTTTTTTTTTTTGAGTAACATAACTCAAAAAGTTAGAGACAAATCTTCATGGAATAGCACGAATTGTAATGAATATTGCTATTTGGGAGCAAAAGACCAAATTTTTTGATGATGCGTTTGTTCGTTTTTGTCTTAGTCTCTATGTTTTTTATATTGGCCGTTGAATTAACCAAAATGTAATGGAGGAATGTTCATAAAATTTCTAGGAATGATTAGAAATGTTTAAGTGCCCGCTTAACAGACCATAACTCAAAACTTTACTGACAGATATTCAAAAAATTTACAACGTCAAGAGGCACAACTAAGCGAATTTTGATGTCAATAAAAAAAAATCCTTCTTTCGGGAACAATTTGAATTTTTCTTTAACATAACTCTGCAAGACGGAGGTATGCGCTCTCAGAGCGCACTACTTCAGTTTGGGAACTAATATTTCTTTCAATTGTTTATATATTTCCAGAGCAAAGACATTTTATATGGTAATTATCAACAACGCAGCCACACTATAGAAGTATCCGAGAAGTTTTCTTAACTTGAGCATGATCAGAGTCTCTAAACTCCCTTTTTCTTACAATTCATATTTGCTTTCGGGCCCTCTATGGGAACCTACCAGACCTTTATGAGGAGTATCACCTTGAGTAAAACTGCACAAGTCAACAGTGGCTGTAGTTACAGTAGGTCCAATGGAGCAGCCAGAAGTAGGCTAATTTTGTCGATATTATCCTGTATATAATACTACTGCAGACGTAAGGTTCAAGCGAATGAACGATTAGTAGAGTACAGACTTGATATTGTATTCAGTGCCCTGACCCTGTTCTGTCATGTGCTGAAGACTGTAAATAATTACTTCCTTGCGCCGCTTCGTGCATCTGATCTGAAGAACATCCTTCTATCTATTTAATTTTTTGTTCAATTTAGTGTCATGAGTTCAGAATAAAAGAAGCTTTGCTGTGGAAGGCAGTCAAATTCAGTATCCATGCTGCCGGCAATAGCTCACAGAGGGCCGGGACGTAAGTTCCGGAGTCCCTTTGGGAATGGGCCTATTGGTTCGTCTACTGCCGCCTATCTAATCTAATAACCTACGTCAGGTTTTTCGGTACTGAAATTTCCATTTTAGAATAGCAACAGCCTCTTGTGCCGTTGGGCCTATGTGTTCTTCTGCGTAATTTTAATGAGAAGACCAAGACACGAACCCCAGCCAAGCAAGCACATAGCAAACTGCGCATGCACTACGATACTAAAATGTAACTAAAACTTAGGTGTTAGTCGTTATTTACTCACGTTTCCACCCATGATGAATTTTAGCTTTTCCTGAAAACACCTGAAATCGTAAATTTATTTTTGAGCATACTTAATATAAAGAATCTCATTGAAATTTGAAACAATGCGCTGGTTATAGCCTTAAAGTCATTTTTCGTCTTTGAATTTTTGTAAATGTTAATCAAAATGCTGCTCGTTAGATTTATTTAATTAGTATTACAGCGAGTGTCCAGCTGCCTATCAGTTTATTTAGATACATATTGTTTTACTTAGTGTATCGAACTGGATGTAAGTTTTAGGAAAATACAACTTTCTTCGTAATGGGTCACATAAAAAACTAATTTTCACTTTTTGGGTAATACATTTTTAATTTCTCAACCTAATTTAACTTTTCTTAAAGGTCATAGCAGAAACCTGATCATTGCTTGCCATATAGAACATTAAATCGCGTAAAATGCCCCTAAATGTGTGCTAGAAAGTTTAATGACAGGCATATTGGCATAGGTCAGTTTCATGCGTACACTTTAACCTGCGCTATCAGTGTGAAGCCAACCTAATTCATGCTATTACCTTACCGTGACAACGGCTGGAGATTAACCATCTCGCTAATACTGCTAAATTATAAATCTTCGCAAATTTAAACTTGTTCAAAATTAGGAGTTCTATTGTCCAACCAGCGTAAGCAGTTCTTTTGGGGCGCGGCTGGATTGAACGCAGCAGTGCCAAATCTAATCTATTGACTGATGCACTTTGAGTATCCAAATATGAATACAATTTCATCACTTGAGTTAAGTTATACCACGCTCTTGAGTGAGATTTGGTCTAGTTACTTTGCGTTCTTTGCCACGCCCATCGGACTCCTTACGCTGGTTTGACCATAGTCTACAGGTAGACATAATGAAGATTTGTTATACATAGTGTCACTTGCAGGGGCGGCTAAAGTTTTTGATATTTTTTCAGTTTAATTGTACGCAGGCTGCAGCCATGCTAGGTAACGTAGTCGAATTAGTTAAGTTGGTCGTATGTTCATTTATAGCGCTGACAAAAGTTATGCGTTTGAACCCTGCTCCGGATGAGTGTCTCGCTTAACGGAATTGTTAGACTGCAGGAAATTATTTATTTCAGCGTGTTCGACTGGCAAACTTAATCAAATCAAAGACTAGCTATCTCCGGGTGGATTTGATTAACAATCCCCTTTATGAAGTAACTTTATTCCATCTTCAGTTGGAGTTGGTTCCGGCCATGTAAGTACACTCCAAAATAATGATCAAGAAAAGGATTTACGAGCGTACGCCGCACGCTGCATAAATTACAAAGTTACATAATAGAAATCTAGATTAAGCTGCGACTGCTTACATTCGTCGTAATCTCGCAAATCAGTGGTTGTTGAATGAAACTGAATTCATTACTTTTAATCGCAAGTCAGTCTGAGCTCACTGCCGTGCGTGTTCGATTCACCATACTCTATGGGATGTTATTATCAATTGTAATTATATTTAGCTTTGTTTTGGGCACTGGAAAATCAGTGACAGAAGTGTAGGTTAAGCGGCTTTGAATGCACATCATAACGAGAAAACCCACATACGCTGGTTTGTGCTGAAGATGAATGAATCCCTTCTAGGGCCCAGAGGCGTGTTCGGCTTCAGTCGACTCCAAATTGCTTTCCTAGTAGACTATGAATGGCAGAAACGCTGAAGCTACATTGCCGAGCACCAAGACTAGATCCCTGGCTTGGGAATATAACGTCCGGCCTGAATACAAAACTATTGCGTTATTTGATTTTTTTTAACCTAATTTACTTAGAGCCTTTTTAATAAAATACGGCTTTCTTGAAAAAAAATATCAAACTTTTCAAATATCAAGTTGAGCTGGTGTCCTAGTAATGCAAGAATAATGGAAAATATAGATTTATAGCAATTGAGTTAAATTATTTCACGATGGATAGTAAAGAGAGAATTCTTGCAATGTTGTATAAGATAATGTTTTATATGGTATAAGTTAAATCGATATTTATGTCTCTACCGATAGATATCGTACTTGGGAGCCAGCAGCTGTCACAATAATAACTTCTACTGAAATGATATCTCTGACAGAGAGAAGATAATTATGCGATGTGCGACTGCCCACATCCGGTTTTTGTGGCCGCATTCCTGCCTCCCAAGTTTACGCTTTTACTAATGATGCTCTGTTGTGTCTTTTCTCTTCTTTCCCGCCAATGCCGGGCTCAAGCGCTTTGATCCAGTGTATGTGGGACACTCGCGTGCATCGGCTCCAATTCTTCTCTACATTGCACGCGTCTCTTTTTCTCTTTCTTTAGAACGCATTGTAGACTGTTGTTGAAGCGACTCAACCTAATAAAGAACATAAAAAACTTTTCGCGACTTATTGCAAGTATAACATTATTATTATCATCACAAAGAAAATTAGACAGTCTGGATTAATCTTTGCCGGAGAAATAAATAAATAACTGCAAGGACAAGTGACGTTTTTGGTTACTTCCATTAAGCTATTCCTGCTAAGGTTTCTTCAGCCTCGCACTAAAGCAACGTCATGACACAATTTTCCACGTGCGATTATTTCTAAACCGCAAAGGACGTATCGTATTAATTTTATTTTACGTGTCCTTGAGCAATCATATTTCATACCAAGGCTGTGTAACAGTATGTAGCGAAAGCAGTATCAACAAATCGACTCTCAAGAAATTCGTGAAATTGTGGTTGGATGAAGATATTTTTATGGTGCGGATTTTAAGTTAAAAAGCATGCGCTACGAAAATATTTTCTGAAATTTATGTCCACGAAGACATTATTACAGTGTTTACATTGTCACTTGTTGCTCGCCAGGTCGCATGAGAATAATGTTAAGAACTGTCAGCAATTGTAAAGCAAATACTCTCAATTCGCGTTGTTATTTTTTTTCTGGGGGGGGGGGGGGCTGGCGGGGGGGGAACTAACACAGTCAAACCCTTTACTGTGTTACTTACTTCTCATTGAAACACCGCGGATGTTGCTTTGCATAAAGTCATCATGAAACGNTTCACCAGTTTTATTTTGAAAACTTTTTCGTAAATTATTAATGTAGATTTGATTTTCTGAAGAAATTTTTTTTTTTTTTTTTTTTTGGGGGGGGGGGGGGGGGCTGGCGGTGGAGGAACTAACACAGTCAAACCCTTTACTGTGTTACTTACTTCTCATTGAAACACCGCGGATGTTGCTTTGCATAAAGTCATCATGAAACGTGCGAGTAGAAAATCAGTTGATTTTGACAGCCTGCTGAAGCGAACTAAAGCGATGCTCTAGTGGCGAGAGCGTGCTGTGTGTCCGCACTCTTTATCCCCAAAGAATGTCTGTTCGGGGCTAAGGATTTGACCAGTGCCTACGATAGCCACCGTGCACTTGTGCTATGCTGCGGAATGCGAGTTTGTCCTAGCGTTACCCCAAAACTTGATCAAATAGTTTCTCGCGTAATTTTTTCAAGAAATTGAGCAGAAAAGTTGATAACAATATCAATGTAGGTTCTAAAGTATCTATTGTCTGCTACACTGATAAAAATTTTGCCACCTCGCCACCGTTTTAAACAAGTGCACTAAAAACCGCCTGGTTTAAGATCGACATCATTCAATTTTACTGCTTCATCTTCTCTAATCACTGTACAAAATTCAGACGGACCATGTCGTCCACGTTCGAATAAAATTTCACTCAAACCTTCTCAAATTAGACACCTTTAAGAAATCCAGAACCCGAAGCATGGCATCACTATACGCGATAGGATATGGCAGACACCGAGTAGAGTCAGTGTTCCTTAGTCAGTCTTTTGACACACACAGCACTGTAGTCATGATATGCTCGCTTTCTTTTGGTTGCTGCAGACTATATGACAAATATCTCACACCGCTCTCCCCTGAGGCAAAGTTTAATAACGAAAAATCTGTTTCGCTGAACAACCCAGGGCCGCCACCGATCACCGAACCTCCCTGAAACACACAGTCAACCATCTTCTAAAGGCATCCAAGAGCTCGAGCTGTCGAAGGACGGCGGGTTTTTTCCTCTGCCTCACAACTATTGGCTACCTGAATCTGCACCTTATAGCTGTTTACGTGTACACCTCCTATAGCTTAGGATTAGTACCCACATTGTTTCTGCTTTCGTCGTGCTACCGCTGATGAGCTCCCTGATCTACTCTTCGTATTGTCTTTCGATGTTTCCGTTGCCGATGTTTAGAACGTATTCGATTTCTCGGATATGCTTCATGTTCCCTTCGATCTCCTTTCTCAGGGTTGCTACGAGCGCTCTATATATATACAGTTATGTAGGAAAGCTTGTGCTAAATAGCTAAGCAGCGAACTAGTGATAATCACAGCCAAAGTAATTTCGGTAATGTTTCTTATATATTTGGTAGGTATATTAACATACATACTGATATACATTTCAGCCGTAGCCAGCTTCAGTAATTGCATGAATATACATCTATATTATTTTAGGTGTTTTTGTCCAGGCGTATCACTGCGTGTAACCTCTCCGTGGTATCTACGTTTAGATGAAAAATATTTCTCCTGCTGCGACGAAGAGCAAAAAAAAAATTAGGTGACGTTGAATGAGTTTTTTTTTTTTTCATCGTTTAATAATCCTGCTAGCCATATAGTGACTCAATAGAGATGAAAATGTCATTTTCATCTGCCAGTTTTCATGAGTATATTGCTCTTGTGACGTCAACTGTTAGGAAATGAATGAAAATTGCATTGGGAAGACTTTGAGTATTTCAGAACTGAATTTACATGAGATGAGGCAAGTGTTTGCACGATTCAAAACGGTAAATAATTCTGTATTTTTAATGCACAACAAAGAGACTCATACTAAATAGATTACTGACATCGAAAAACCTCCCTAAGCAGCTAAAATATAGTATCTAGTAGTCTTTCATGCGAAAGTTGTGCACAATTTCCAAAAAAAATAAGCATAGAGAGAAGTATTTCGACGTTTATTTCCTCAGCAAAGTTTGTTATGATTTTCTCGAGCTTGTGCGTAAGACCGTTTGTCCTTTTGTCTGTCAAACGATTGATCAAAAACTTGAGGACAGATCTTTACGAAATTTGGAGGGATTCTCAATTATGTTCGGAAGAATAGATGATTAACTTTTGGTGACGATCTGCCAAACAGCTTTTTTTTGTTTGTTTGTTTCTTTGCTTGTTTGGTTGTTTGCTTGTTTGTGATGATCTGTGATGATCTTTTTTATCCGTTTCTTTGTAGTCTCTATGTCTGTTTTTATGTTTGTTAGAAACATAACCCAAAAAATTGCGAATGGTTCCTTTTGAAAGTTGTAGCCATTGCTAAACATGTTGAGAAGCACAAATTTAATGATCAAATTAATTTGGTAATGATTGATTCGTCCGTTTGCGTGTTTGACTAATGTTTATCAGAACATTACTCAAAAAGCTACAGACTAATCTTCAAGAAAATTGCAAAAATTGTTATGAATGTCATGACACCCAAATGATCAATTTCGGATACCAAAGGAAATCATGGATTCAGGACCGATTTGACATTTTCTTTAACATTGCCTTAACTGCGGAGGTATGTGCTCTCGGAGTGCTCTACTTCGAGGCTGCATTTTTACGAATAGTTAAAAGTAAAGTTTTTTCTACTAGCAAAAAGCTTCGAAATAAGATTGGTGATATAGTTGGACACAGGTGTGTAAGTGAACAACAAGTATTTACGGAATTTGTATGAAGATTGCAGAGTGCTAAAAACAATTTTATGTATGACCGTACCTTTTTAATCTAAATTGAATAGTCAGAAAATGCAAGTTCTGCCTTTATGGGTATAACAATGAGTGCTATGTTCGGAGGTTGAATGGGTACTGCTTGTTTATTAAAAAATACACACCTAATGTGAAACATACTGGTGGAACTTCACTATATTGTCTGCTCTGCAGTCAGGTATTTGTGTTTATATCGGAATTGATTGAAGAAACGGCTCATTTCGTCACGCATGGAAAAATTTTAGCAGATAATTTGCAGAAATTATTAGCAAAACTGGAGCTCGAAAATGACTGGTGATGTGAAGAACTGGAGCTCGAAAATGACTGGTGATGTGAAGAACTGGAGCTCGAAAATGACTGGTGATGTGAAGAAAAAATGGACAATGATCCTGATCATACCGTCAGGCTGCCCGCGATTGGTTCAAAGAGCTAATTCAAACCAATACGTCGCTTACCCAATCAGCGCACTTGAATCCTGCAGGAAAAGTTGGTAGTTAATTTAAAATTATCTTTGGGGCAACGCTACCATGATTCTATCATTTTGATAACCTGAAGAAGAAGCTTCGGCCAAGATTCCTCTTAAACTTTGTTAAAAATCTAGACTACCCGCTTAATGGCTTTGGGAGCAAATGGCGGCGGACCAACTAACTATGAACTAGATATCTGTCAGTCAAACAGATACGGTTTTCTTTACCTTTATTTTAGGTGATATGATTATTTCGTATTTTACTTCTATTTTATTATACAGCATCGTTGCTTGATACCAAAAGGTATTTTATGTCCAGTAGGTCTCAATAATTACAATAAAATAAAGGTCTGTTTGAATGATGAGAATACTTGTTGCAGCTCGCAAATTAAATGGGCGGTATTACGCTCTTACGCTTCAGCAAAATGTAAGTATGAAAAGGTCCAAGGTCTGCAGCCTCGTTTTTTTATTTACTTCATGTAAGTCGGCGCTAAAACCTCACATGGCGGCTTGTGATGCGATGCATACGTTCTGTCTTACAGCACTACAGTTCCTAAGGTGCAGTACAGTGATGCATTCCAGCATTGCGATACGGTGCGTGCTTTCTTGCTCAGATGTTTTGCTAGAGGGCAGGATGCTCCTATTTATTATCGCACGCCACGACGCGACTGGTGCTCTGCTACGCATGGTGTAACTGTCAGCTCTGTACACACACAGACATCTGTACTGAATAGAACCAAATACGAGCCGTGCAAGTAAGAAAATAAAAAGAGATTGGTAGCATTGCGCCAATGGTGCAACAAAATGAGGGTGTGTCAATAAAATAGTGAGACTGGTAGTGGGCGTTCGATCTGGCAACACTGGTGGCTTCGATCTGGCAACACTGGTAGTTTCGATCTGGCAACACTGGTGGCTTCGATCTGGCAACACTGGTAGTTTCGATCTGGCAACACTGGTGGCTTGCCATTTGGATGGCAAGCCACACAGCAAGCCACAGCCTGCTGGCACAGCCAGCAGGCTGCGCGCTGATAATGATCTAGTGAACCTGTCCCACAGGAGAAGAGTAGCTGAGCTATGTATGTTTTATAAGGTGCACAATAACGAGAGGCATTGGTTGTATTCTTCTCTCCCTGCTGCCCTCAAGATTTTTGGCAGAGCGACTCGTGCTGCGTGCGGAGCGCACTCTTTCACTTTGGAGGCTGTCATATGTCGAACTAATCAGTTCTGTCGGTGCTTCGTGCCCTGGTCGGCTAAGGTTTGGAATTTGTTGCCGGCATCGGCTTTTGGTCGTATTGGCTTGTAGGCGTTTAAGTCAGCTGTTAATGGTTTTTTGCTGGATTTCCTTTAGCAGCGTTTTGGGCTTCCCGGTGTTGCAAATGCTTCATTTGGGTTGCATTACCCGTCCGTGGGAGCTCAGGCGTGAAGTTTTAATAATAATAATAACGATGAAGGTGAGCATCTGATGCATCGTCAGTGTGAGTTTGAAGCCGGCAGAGCCAGCAGGTGGCCAAAAGGGACTGATTTGCAAAATCTGGGGTTTTCCAACTGTGTTCTGGAAATTAGTAACAACAGTTATTAATAAAGATACGTTTTCAGGTTCTGTTTTAGACGGTACAGAGTGCACCTAAACTTCATTGAACTTTAGCAGACCTTTACAGAACTTTTTAGGGCTTAGGTTTTCAAGATGTCCAAAGCTTCCTCAAAGACCAAGATCGTCCATTGCTGATGTACCTCGCCGCGGAAATTCTACAGCCGCAAGAACTGAAGAGAATGCTGGAAAAGTGTTACAATGAGCTCTCGGCGGACAGAATTATCAGGCAAGAGCTGAGTTTGAGTCTGTTGCAGTCAATAAATTGGAGACGAGGGAAGCTTGCGTGGAATGGCACACTTCTCTCAGGATCAAGAGACATTGAAGAAATGAGTCGTGGGGTATGTGAGTTACTGAAGTTAATTAAAAATTAAATGTTAAGTAGCACGATACCAGAGTCTGCAACACAAACTTGATAGCGCACGTTTTCCGAATATTGTCGGCATTCATTTGCTGACGAAGAAAATCGCTTTGGACCACCAGCTGACCTCACTGACTCGGCATTCGTCCTGACGACGGGTCAGACTTCGCATTCGTCCTGACGACGGGTCAGACTTCGCATTCGTCCTGACGACGGGTCAGACGTACGTCGCCCTGCATCCCAGCTAAAAGGTAACCCACCAGCGTTGCCAGAACAAACACACCAATCTAACGACTTTATTTTATTTATGGCTTCATTAACGAAAAACGTTTCGGTTCTGTGGGCTAGTAAATGAAGCTATGAAAGACAAAGAACTAGTGTTTTCTTCCTGAAAATCAGAAATCTTCTAAAGCCGTAATTTTTTGCATTAAAAAAGAAAAAATTACAGCATAGCAAGAAACTATGATGCTCAGCAAAGGGTGTTCGCTGTGTGTGTGTGCTTGTAGTTATAGGAATTTGCATAAGTAACAAATTCACTAAAATATAAATAACTGCTTGAAGTTTTATATCGTAAATCAACCCAATATGGCATTCTTTAGTTTTTGCAGTAAACTAGAATGATTTCGCAATAGTAAGTAAAATAAACGGTGTCATGTTTTAGAACAGAGGATTGTGAATTTGGTGGTATGTATACTCAATATTTATAATGAAGTGCCAAATAATCAGCTAATGGAGTTGTTAATGAAAATTATTTGGTATAAGGGCTAAGAGAGAATGTGAGAGCAGACAGAGGAGCTGAAGGGTGAGTTGGAGCAGCTGGTAGCCATAAAGTAATATAGCACTGGTAGCCATGAGGTGATGAAGCACTGGCAAACATGAAGTAATATATGAGTAGCATTGGCTGTCGTGAAGTTATGCAACATAGGCAGCCATGAAGCGATGTAACATTGGAGGCCATGAAGTAATGTAACATTGGCAACCATGAAGTGATGTAACAGTAGCGGCCATGAAATGATGAAACATACGTTACATACCTAACCATGAAATGATTCGACATAAGCAGCCATGCAGTGACTTACAGTAACTTAAGTAACCATAAAGTAATTTAACTTTGGCAACCATTAAGTGATTCAACTTCGGCAACCATGATGTGATGTAACATAGGCACCCATGAAGTAATGTTGGTAAGGCCCAGGTCACCTTGTGCACACTACAAATAGTTCTAGAAATGTTAACCGTGAAATAAGAATTCTCTGCAAGTATCATTGGACAAGTTACGGAAATCTGTACGAATTTCGAGTGAAATAAAACTAAAAAAAGTACACTTGTCGGCTCTTATAGAGCACAGTAACACATTCGGACAAGTGAAGAATCGAAGGGTTCGACATGAATGAATGACGTGTAAACAGTTTTAGCTCATGGCTACCAAAATCTGGCTACCAAAATATGGCTACCAAAATATGGCTACCAAAATGGTTTCACTTTCTGCTGTTGCTGTGGTTTTAATTCAGTTTTTCAGTAGTAGTGAGTTTTTCCAACCTCCTTTTTTTCGCGGCTATAAAATGAGCTCTGCCAAAATCTCTACACACATCAATTTCTGGGGTTAATGCTTCCGATCCTTCGGTGAAAAACACTCAAATGTAAGGGATACTAAAGCGCTTTACATGTAATATGCATGTGTCTATTTTTATATAAAATTCTAATATTGCTGGAAGCCATGATCAATTTTCAATTATTATTGGTGTCCGAAAGTATAAAATTTATCACCCACTGATGATATTCATTCCGTGCCACGATAATAGCTTAAACTCATTTTGAAACGTACAATTAAAACTATTTCTGTTGAAAAGCTAGTATTTTCTTGGTATGTTTGGCACCATAAACGAAACTTTGTCAGAAATTTTCAGCTCATGTTGATGCGTAGTTTTCATTTAAGAAAAGTTTGAATGTTTGGATCATTTTTCAAGAGTGCCACGGTATTAGCTTCTACAGATTTTTATCAATTGTCATCATCAAAAATGTTAATACTAAAAAGTATGATTATGCAAAGTTTTATTTGAGCAGAAAGTCCAACTATGTAATCAAACAATGAAGTAGTGATGGGTCGGATGTCACTTTTTGGACACTCGCGGATGCAAATGCAATTGCGGATATTGCCAACTTGACATCCGCGGATACAGATGCGGATGTCCAAAAAGTGCGGATATTCCGAGGATGCGAATATTCGCCCCATCACTGCAATGAAGTAGATAGTTAATTGTTTACATAAGAACCTTTCTTCTGAAAAAACAAGTTCAATCCTCATATCGACGGATTCTGTCAAGTTTTTTTTATTTCAGAACGAGGAATAGCGCTTGCAGATGTCTTGACAGCTGTCCATGAATCTTCTTTTGGAGTGCACTGCCTTCATCCTCGTAAATAGCCTGCTTCAGAATCCCCCACATGTTTCTGATAAGTTTCGGATCAGGACAGCATGCCGGCCAAACCATTCAACGCTCACCTTTCATTCCTAACGATGACAAGAACACTTGTGTGTCCTTGCAGAGTGAGACGGGCATTATCGTGTTGCAATATTTACCTGCGATGTTTCTGTAGTAGAACGTCATCCAGCCATGGAATCAAGGGCGATTCAAGGAGCTGACAATAAGCTACAAAAGTCATTTTTACTCCATCTGGCACTAGCACAGGACCAACAATTTCACCTCCATTAATTCCCGCCCAAATCACTGCGCCTCCTCCGCCCTGCTTTCGAAGGAAACGAGTATGACGCTCTTGGCCGTTTCCAACCCGTCCTTTTTTTCCAACCGTCTGGTCCGTCCAGAGTTACCCTGGTTTCACCGGTGAAAAGTACCATCTTCATGTTGGTCTTCATATGCTCTCGAGCCCCTTATGCCGGGCCGTCAGAAGAGGTCGTTTCTCAGGTGAAACACTTTTCCTCGCGTTTCTCAGCAACCGGCATCATGTTGTTTTCGAGACTTTGAGGAGATTTAATTTACTAAAGATAGCCTTCGAGGTTTGTCCTGGCTTCTTCAACAATTGCCTTTTCGCATTACGTAGATCTCGAGTACTTACAGCTCTCAGGACGCCACAGTCCGAGCACTTTTTTCTTAGTGAAGGGTCGGCTAAAAAGTGCTTCACCGTGTCAACATTGCGGTCTATTGAAACAGCAATATCCTCACCAGGTGTTCCTTTAGCCATATCTTTCACTGTTTTTGCCTATTCAGCCTCAGATAGACCTCTAGCCCTTCCTATTTTCAAGATTTCTAAAAAAGCTAATAGAGTGGCACACCAAATAATGATTTTAATTGCAATAACTCATGAAATCTAAGTAAGGATTCGAATGAAGTTCCGGTGAAACTGTTGCCATACGTAAACACTTCTGTCAGAAAAGTTTCAAAGTAAATGGAAAAGTTGAAACATTTGTAATATTAGAAAAATAACCGAAACTATTATCGTGGTACGGACTGTATAGTGATGAACTCGGTATTCCTTCTCTGCAGACAGACTACAACACATTCGTTCTGGGACGACGAAGAAATTAATTTTCGTTTGCGTTATTCGTGATTATTAGAACTCATTTTATCAATGCTTACGTGAATCGGAATCCAGGCCCACTTGCAAAAGGCCCGCTTTTCAATTGGCACTCTAGATAGGGTGTAGTTTATGGTATATTTGATAAAAAAGAATGCCATATACCGAAGATTCTACACGATGTTTAGCCAACAACAAGAGTGCCGCCTATATCCCAGCAGAACTTCGTTAGTTGTTGTACATGAGCTATTTTGTAACTTGATTTATTCCCTCATAAGTGTGCGTGGTCCTCGTTAGCATGTATTATAACTAGCAGAGCCTTTTGCACTGGCGTCTTCACCTCATAATAACCCTCCGTGCAACTCCCTGTGGTAGCAGAACGAACATCATTGTGTTGCGTTTTGATTTTTCTTATGGGGCTCGTGTATTTTTTTAATTTGGCAATGATGAATGTAATAACGTAATTTTCAGTTCATATTCATAACTGGATTTCAAAAATAACCAAGAACGATCTACAAATTATTAACGAAGGTTCAATAAAAGCAACAGAAATGTTTCTTTCTTTGCTTCGGATCTGTGACACGCAGGCGTGTCATATATGCGGTCCGGTCAGACAAGGTATTTATTGTTCCATGGTTAAGATACAAACCTGTTACTGCCGCAGTACCATCAACTACAGTCATATTTCGCGAATGAAGTTTGAAAAACATAATATCTTCTTCAGAAAGTCAAATAACACTGATGATATTATCTAAGTTAAGGAAGAGGTGTAATACCTACTGCATACTACCTAATAACATACTAGGGAATCCATTCGGGAGATTGTGCATTGCACCAAAATGCCACGTTTTAAATATGACCCACACTATCACTAAGGTAAAAAATCTAGTCACTAGAGCTTTAGTTAGAACTTCTACATTGAGGATGGCTGCTCAACGTTGTGTTCTCTGCGTTAACCACCACTCGAGTCAATACATGCAGCTCCGATGGAAATTCAACGACACTGGGTGTGAGTCTTTCACCATTTTCATTTACTCTTCTGATCCTATACTTTTCTCATGTGCGTCGCTGTTTCGTGCGAAAGTTTTTATTCAATTTCCATTTTTTTTATTTAAATGCTGTTGCCTATCGGCCTGCAGAAAGGAGTTGACCTTGAACAAGCGTTTTGTGCGTCGCTGGTTGTGAGGTTTTGCCTCTAATGAAGCTGTATGGTTTCAGGACCTGATGGTGCTGGCGACACTGTAAGCGAGCTGCTGCTAGTTATGGCACTACAAAACTGTTACCGCATTGTCAATTATCACTCAAAATGAAATAAAAAAAGCGACAGAAATTTTGTTTTCTATGTGCCTATATTTGTAGGTCTTTCCGCCAAAAAATGACCAGAATTGAGCTATCATCATAATCTCTTGCTGGCAGTCAGGTGGGTTTACCTAGATGCGAAAATTACCAAAACGGCTGACTTACCACTTAATTTCAGTCTCTCTCCCTCCCTCTGCCTCGGTTGTTAATATTTTACGACACGAGGCATTTTAGTTACTGTACTGTTATTGTTTTGTCAATGAAACACTAAATCCGACGTCAAGACCCAAGCAATCCGAAGTGAAGAACAACTCCATGATGTCACCGTGCAAATGAACTGTCTCATTCAAATGAACTATTCATAGCTGGCTGACAAAGATTCAAAGATACCTTCTCAATGGCTTTGAGTCATATTGGTAATTTTCCAGTCTTCCCACAATGCAAACCCACCGCTTTAATTAAAACCGCTATTTTGGTTCTTTTTAGGAGCTTAATTTACAAAACGTAACCGTTACAGCGGTTGGAAATTATTCTTGTCTTAGGTACGAATGTATCTATTACATTAAATGTGACATCGTTGCACTGTGCAATTAAGCTTTGCCTAGTTACATTTCATCACGATTGTAAACCTTTCCCCTTGTCTTACCTATTCAAAATGTAAGAAACTAATGGCCCGCATCTTCATTAACTAACGGTAGAAAATAAGTATGCACTTCTACAGATTTCTTTTTTCTTCACTATTCTTCGTAGTACTATTCTCAGGAATGGCGTTTCCGTGTTTCCTTTTTTTTTTTTTTTTGTTTCCTACTTAGCCTGTGGATCGTGAGGAAAAATAGTGACAATGGAACGAAAGTTCAATCCAGTATCTACATGCCACTGCCTAGAAGTGCTTGTACAGTGTTCATCCGTTATTATGTTTAAACAATTTTGCTCTGATAACATAAACAATTTTGACCCCTGGCCATTCAGAAATTTTCATTTTAACCGCAGCAACTTCCTTGACGAACATTGCTTTTTGAGGATTGTAGCGCATCCTGTTCCTGGACGTAAATACTTCATTCAAATCTCAGAATTTCTACGGAGATCAATTTTCAGTAACAACCCCCCCCCCCACCCCCCTTCCCCCTTGATGAAAGGAAGAGGCATCACCACTCGCGTACTTTGATAACAAATGGAACTTCCGTGGAGTTGCATGCGATCGCCCTCTAGTTCTGCCAATTTGCATAGTCTAAGATGAACTTATTTCCATGTACTCGTACATGTTATGAACATCACCGCCACGATGTTCCAGATTGTCCAGGAAGAATTAAAAATTTCTCGGTCCGACTTCCTTTTGAACGCGCATTTTGTTGATGTTCCGGGGCTTCCTATCGAAAATCTTTATTCAAATATCATGACGCCCAACCATCGAAACTGTCATCGTACCATCTCCATATCCACAGAATTCAGTAAATTCACTTATTAACCTTAGCTTATAGCTAAGTGCTATAACCAAAAAATTTGTGATACCCATGGTAGCCCCAACAATTTCATTTTCCCTGCCTCCAGAGAGCCTTGGGGCATGTCCGACTAGCTGGATTCGAAATGAAACCTTTTAGGCTAAGCGTGTCCGAATCTTTGATCAGCAACTTTGGCTTTTCCAATTTTAAATCATGTTGCATGAGTTAGAAACAACACGAATACGTTGGTTGAGCCTTTTTACAGAGTAGGCTAGAGTCTCTGCTTTTTTACGGATCAGGCTACAGTCTCTGCTTTTTTACGGAGCAGGCTAGAGTCTCTGCTTTTTTACGGATCAGGCTAGAGTCTCTGCTTTTTTACAGAGCAGGCTATAGTCTCTGTAAATTTCAAGGGTAATCCCTGCAACAAATGCTTGAAGCTCAGTTCAATTCACCTGCTCAAAACCAGCGCACATGTCTGCAGTTTCAAAGAGGACAAGCCTCAAGGGCTTAATTTCGGCGCCCAATCGAACATGCCATTCTATCTTTTATGGCATCCGTTCTCTTAGGTTTCATATTTTATATGAATGATAGTAAAACCTGTATCTGGAAATTCAAAATACTCCTAAATATTTATTTCGTACACATACCTTAAGTTACAACAGGTAAGTGCAATTTTTAAAGGAGTTCTAAATATCTGAAATGGTTGCCGGTTTATTCGTTCAACCTGTATTCAATAAATAAAAGAAGTATAAACTAGAATGCTTCGTAGCGTAAAACTATCACCCGTGGTGGGAGCAAATTTCATCGCCGTCATTTTTCATGCCCAGCTAGTCTTAGTTTTCTGGCATGGGCCACATCGAAGGCAGCCCGCCAAACAGACTCCCTGCAAAAAAAAAAAAATTATGAACATTGCTTAACTCCTTCGACCACTTATTGGGTGGACAGACAAATATATATACTTAAATCTTCAATGAAAATGCCTATTATCACTTCTCTCAGTGCGTGCACGAGTGAATAACATATATTCTCTCATCTGGATGCAGTACCCAGTGTAGTTCGCTAACGTGCAGAAGGCAAAAGAAGTTCCACCCATTTTATAAACAAAAAAAAAGGCTTCGATTCGCTTGCGCAGTAATTCACAGACGCCGGCGTAACTGGAGCCGATAAGGCAACATATTACCTTGTGTTTTGCGAGCTTGTTGCTCTATCTAACTCAGTGTCGGATGTCTTTGGGCTGCGCTGAAATATATACGCTAGTCTTGTGGAACCTGATTCTTAAACTGGATCTTGTTAGGCTAAATCTACTGCTAACCATAACTGTGTTGTTATCCTCAGCTGTACTGCTTACATATACCATGCAGGCTCCTAACCTTAATTAACTAATCTTGCTGTGACCTAAGCCTTGCCGCTCAGCTAACTGTGCTGCTAACTTTAACCGTAGTGCTAATCTTAACCGTTCCACTATACCTCAACCGTGCTGTCAACCTTGATGTCTCACTAACCTTAACCGTGTTGCACATGAGGCCTCTAACCCCGCATTTCAGACTGCTCACCGTGTACAACTAATAACTGTGAGTAGCAAAAAAGTGTCGTGGACTTGGTTATTTCCTTTAGACTTTCGCGGTCAGGCGTCTGGAGCTTGAGCGGGGCTGCAGGTGCCCCTTCTAGCTAGTCTGCGGAAGGGACAGTTCGATTTACCCAAATGAGTCTTGTTAATCATCAGGATTACCGATAACTTGTCCAGATCTTCAGTCCAGAGTATTCGCCTCGCTACTTAGTATCGAGATTTTAGTGTTAACCCCAAACCGGTAACGCTAACGATTGTGTACTTTGCAGAATATCTGTCAATCGTTACAAACCTATATAAGTAGCTTGCAAGTAGCACCTAAAACAATAGTGGCGAATCGAGCTCTCGGGTAAAAAATCCAGATAAATGAATACAATGTGATATCGATCGTTGAAGTTGCAGCAGACAAAATGAATATGCCGAGGCATGTGTGCATCAGCACGTACTGTACTTTATAAATATTAACCTACTGCGTACTCGTCCATCTCGTCTGCATTCAGTTGTGTCCAAAACTACCGGACTAAATTTGAAACAGTCATGTATTTCGATTTATCAACAGTGTAAAAAAATCCTAATATTAAAGAGCCCTTATCATTAGTAATAACTTACTAAAAATTTCAATAAAAATTGAGTGATCAGAAAATATATACTCATATGCTATTTATTCCATTTTTTAACTGCTCAAAATTAAGGGCGAAAGGGAGACTGTGCAGCTTTTGAAGCCTAATAAGTAGAAAAGCACAATATTAAATCAGTTTTTAGTGCATAGGCCTTTGTTCTCTATGCATAGCTTCTGACCGGCTTCGCCTGCAAAAACGAATAAATTTCTGACAACCCTGTAGAGTTATTTTTGCCCATTCCTACAGCAGTTTCACTCGGATATCTTCGGTGTTTGTAAGAATTCTTACTATAACCCTTTTATTCCACACGTTTTCTAACGATTCTCTCTTAAGAACTGAAGTCGGGACTTTGCACTGGCCAATCCATAATATCAAAATCTGAAAATCGAGTTTATTGAGTAAGTCATTACTACCCTTGCTTAAGGACAAGCAGCATTATCTTGTATGAAAATAGATCTATTTTTCAATTTAGGACTTCTTATATATAAGGTACAACATATCCAATATGAATGTTGTTATAAATATGAGCATTCACGGCCAGGCGAGGTCTTTCTCCAGGCCGCTTGGCGAGCTGAATCCGCACATTTGCTTTGTGCGCATAGCTATCATGGAGGCACTTACCTTAGGGTAGGGAAGAGGGGGTGCTGCGGGTCGTTCACCCTTCTGTTTCGGCACCATAGTTTTTAGCGACCCGTCGTCAGCTGCAGCTGTACTTACTCCTCTGGGGCCAGTTGGCCTATGTCTGCCGCACAAACCAGTGCGTGTGAGTTTCCTAAGAGAGGGTGCAGTCAAAATTGACTATTCCTTCACACGAGCGTCAAAGCAAATAAGTGGTGTTGTACCTTGGCTTAAGTACATTCCAAATACCATCACGCTTCCGCCGCTGTTTCGATGGTTTAATGAATTTTGTATTGTATATTCAGCCTTCACATCTTTTTACTTACTTTTTATTATCACTTCTAAAGAGATTAAACTTGCTGTCGCTACAGAGGAAAAAAAACTTTGAGACCATTTTTCACATGTCCAAATCACATGCAAACTCTAACCTTTTCTTATTTGTGACATTCAGAGGTTTCTTCTGAGGTCGTACAAGTCAGTCAACTTTTCGCATCCATCTCAAAACAGTTTGTTTGGACACATTTACCCATGATTCAGTGCTCATTTTATCCCTGTCCAAGACAAGAACTTGCCCTTCAATGCCATGATCTACATGATGGGATCTCCTGGTTTGGTAATCTTACGGGACCTGCTGGCTTTATATAATATGCGTCCCGTATCATTATATCACTTAACTATCCCAACAGTCTCAGGTCGCTTATTTAATTCACAGTCTGAAATCTCTCTAGCTGATGGTATAAATTTCCTTGTACAATTTGATAACGGTTTTCCTCATAGACCTACCTACCTACTTTTCACTTTTATCCATGGTGCTATTGTTTCAATGTTCACAATTAGTCATTCAATACATTTCCTTCGCAGAGAATTAGCCAACTTGGGTTTACAGTATTGCTTAGAGGATTTTCCACCTATTGTCCCTTAATTTTGGTTATTTCAAGAAATCAAATTCAATTTAATATGATTAAAACTTTTCTGGTCCCTCCATTCTTATTCAAATTTTTATTTCAAACTTACGAGTATCGAAACCGTATAGTAAATGCAGTGACATAAAACATCGTTCTACATTTTTTATTATCAAACAGCTTAGTCTTATTTATATGTCAAGTAATAATTCATAGTCCGAAGGTAATGAAAAGCAGCCTTGCCATTTTTTTGTTGGGATCAATGTAAAGCATCGACGAACTTTGAACTCTGAGCTGTCATAAAATTTGAACAAACAGCAGAAACTTTACCAGTGACATTAAGCCAGTTAATATGACACGTAGCATATTAACAAATCATTCAAGAGACACGCGGTTGTTTTTATAGGGAGGCAACGAAACATTCGTAAGCTGTGTAGTGAATACATAGGAGGAATAACTATTGTCTGCAGAGGCCTCAACGGTACAAAGTATTGAACAATATATGTACGTATGCCCAGTAACGCACCTCCAGTGCGTACGAGACAAAGACGGAAGACGAATCCTCGCCTTGCTAGTTAGCGCAGGACATGGAATCTCTGCATAAATTTGCATACGTAGCTCGTCGGCCAGTGAAACTTTACACTAACTGCAGCTATTCTGCTTGCTTGTTAGAATAAGTTCTCATACCGTACGCTGGTCTAATGCGCGTAAATATACTGTCTTATTAAAAACTAAAAACCCCTCGGAAACTCACTGCACGTACGCAGCGAAGCACAACATCACACGACAACACTTCGACATGCACTGAGCCCTCAGCCGCGAAAAAGACACACACATACACGCACCGTACTGTCGCCGATACAGCCTAGGTTTTGCTGCTCCATAGGAGGCTGTTATGGTTGCTCGCGCATGCCACCTCGTACAGCCTATGTAATGGGGAGTCACACCACGAAGAGGACCATAGGTTACTTTACCTAGCCCTTTGAGATATCTCTGCTTCGTACTCGGTTGTCTTCCTCTAAATTTTACACTTTCATTGATGAACTTTGCTATATTCTCCCTTTTTTCGGTTTCCCGTAACTAGAAACTTTCATTAAGCGGAGGAACACCCTCGTGCGTGAGGCCCACGTACTACGTGTTCCTTCCTCTTCCGCTCACGAAACATTGAGTTGTGTCAGTAGAGGCTTCAACAATCGTATAATTTGCGTTATCTAATTTACCTTCAGTCACAGAAACACAAAATTATCACATTAAAGTCTAATACTATTGCTTTGATTGTACACTCAACAATAGGAACGCACATGTGTTGGTTTGTGCTGCAATTAATTCTCTCTGGCCCCAAAGAGTGCGGCTGCAGTCGAGCACAGATTGTCTGAGCTATGGTATTATTGGCAGAAGACTCATATGACAGCTGAGTCTTCCAACCGTAGGAGAAATGCCGACTCTTCATTAATTACCGAACACCAAAACATTCCTCCCTTGCTAGGGAACACGACGACCGACTTCGAGACAACCAATAAGGCGACGCGATTGTTAGTATAATGTATAAACAGTTAAAATTGCATTAATCTTTTGAACGATAAAAATTTATAAAGTTACAGCATTTAGTCTACTAGAGGACCGACATCGAAAGTCCTTGCCAATATAAGAGTTTCGTTACACTGCTGCACTTTATTCCCTAACGAGCATTTATTGATAATTCTCGTTGCCTCTATAGCAGCTAAGTTCTTTACAAGAACTCCGTAGTATTCAGTCCTATCACCAACCGACTCGTTCTTATTATGCCAATTAGTGACTCGTTCTCGTTACCGAAAGGCTCGCTGTCGTTACCAAAAGACTCACTTTCATTACAAAACGGCTCATCATTCTTGGAAAAGAGCTTATTTTACCTATTTGCCGAAAGGCTTATTTTGATTACTATAAACTGCAATTATTGTGGTACCAATTGATTAATTTTCATTACCAATGGACACGTTCGCGTTACCAAATGATTTCGTCGTTTCCACGTTTGAGTAAATTTCTTACCGAAATCGATAAGGCACGCGCTAGTTCAGTCTCTGCGCTGCTGAGCACCAGTTCCTTGTAAAATACAGTAGATTTATTTTGTCCTCTGGTGGGATGCTGTAGATGGTATCGCCTTCAGTGCAACAGGATCCGTGGTGTAGGTTGGTGCTTAGAGTAATGGTGTAGTCGCGTTTGAGGTGGAAATTAGCTGCTTTTCAGGTATAGAAATTAGCTGCGAGTGAAGAAGATATTAGTGGCGTTTATGGTGGAAATTAGCTACGTTTCAGGTGGAAATCAGCTTCTCTTCAGGTATAGAAATTAGCTGCGAGTGAAGAAGATATTAGTGGCGTTTGTTGTAGAAATTAGCTGCGTTTAAAGTTAGGATTTAGATGAGATCCAAGCCAACACCAGGGGAGTACGTAGTTCTTATAGCCATTCTGCTTTTACATAATTTTACTGGATTACAGTAGAATGACTTACATTCTGGTAGTATACAGTAGATCAAATCATTCTCCAAGGTAGTTGCATTCGGCTGGACGTGTTGCAGAAGCTTGATCGGTGAAAAAGGGCATATGCTGTTACAGAAGTTCTTTCATCTAGGAGGTTGTATTCCCTGTTACAGAAGTTTGTTCGCTCAAGTAGACCATATATTTTACTGTTACGCAAGACTGGTCGGTAAAGAAAGTAATAATATCCCTATCTGGCAGAAATTGAAGCGCCGTTAATTACAGATGTCCGTTCATTGAAGTAGGTTAAATTTTCAGCTGTCTCAGGCCATGAAGTTTAATAATCTATTTAACCTCATGGTTACATGCAGGAGCTGTCTCAGGCCATGAAGTTTAATAATCTATTTAACCTCATGGTTACATGCAGGAGGAGCTCGTTCGGTCGAGAAGGTTATTTTCCGCTAAGCCAGAGCGATATTTTTTTATTTAAGGCCATACATGCTTGGGAACTCCAGAGCCCCTCCCAGAGACAAGAATAATTCATCAGATATCGATTTTATGCCGTGTACTAGACGCAATTATAAGACATTGTTATTTCTATTCGGTAAAAAGGAAATTAATTGCTCAGTCTCTTTCTATACAAGTTTTCATTTCTTTTATTCTAATATACGTTATTCATAAAATATTCTAGCCAACTAATCAGGAAATAATTATTCTGTGCTTATTGAACACAATCTTTTTTAGTTGGATTTTGCTTCAACATATATAGGGTAACGTGGGGCAGCGGGCCCACCCCTTTTTTCAAACTCAATTTTTGAGAAAGTTTTTATCAGTTTGAGATCATTTTATTTTTTAAAATAAAGGTAATATGAATGGTAATATATGATGTGAATTAGACGCCTAGTGACTAATTCAAATTATTGTAAAAAATTATTTTCTAAAAAGTGTCAAAATGGGCCCATTGCCCCAACCCTGGGGCATTGG
>LQNS02000303.1:15282111-15292811 GCA_001587735.2 Parhyale hawaiensis
CCATTCCATGAGGTGGTCAAGGTCTTGTTGGAGCTCGGCTCTTTTCGTGGCAGGATGACATAGTTTAGCATCATCCGCAAATTTACTGATTTTACTACGGATGTTAAGATCGAGATCATTGATGTAAGTTGAGATAGTCCCCTGCTGCATCCTCAGATGATCAGTGATGCGATTTTTCAATTGGCGTTCGATGGTTTTGCTGACGACCGATGTAAGACTGATTGGTCGATAGTTGCTGGGGCTTTTCTTTCACATATGGTCGATAGTTGCTGGGGCTTTTCTTTCAATACAGTCACTCAATACGACTTCCCCAGTGAAAACTATTCAAAATAGATTAAATGCACCATTTATTATCCTTTCAGTTCAAGATTATTCCAGATATGACCAATTTCGCGATCTATGATACAAGAAGCATACATCAAACCATAATTTAATAGATTTATAGCTGGTACAGCTAATTGTGATTCAAATTACAAGAGAAATGTATTACAATACAGACTATTCCTTTAGTTTTTTATTAAATACATATGATATTGCCAGCATCAATCTGCCTGGTAAAACTGCAACTAAAACCGTAAGACGTCACTTTCAACTTATAGGTGTAAGCACACTTCTTAGAGGTGTGAATATGTTAGGGTGGGGGTTATTATTTTATTTGGATTATAACCCAGGCTCTACCGTTGCTAAGCAGTTCTCTTTCGTATCCAAGTCGATAGATTTCGGCTGATTTCGGTAGATTTTGACCGATTTCGGTCGAATTCGGGGTTAAGGATGACCCTCCGTCGGTGGTCTTGCCGTTACTGCGTGAAAATCGGTGAAACTCAGCTATTATGCACTTGGCTGTTTTCTAGGGATGACAACACCGTTTCCAGTGTACATTTACTGACACCCACATCGAACTCTACACACATTCAATTCGCTGTTATCTGCCGATCGGTGCTGATAAACTGATCGAAGCGCGCTTTGTTTTCTGCAGTGTTGGTTGGCTGTGCATGGCCTCCGGAGCGTACTTTGTCACTAACATCTCTGTCGTCACTCTGAGATCGACGAACCGATCTCCTAATTGTGTTAGCATCAATTACATTGACTTCGTAAGCGTTCACTAGATGTTGGTGAATGTTGAGTAGTTCTTTTTTTACATGAAGAATTCTGTGATGCATCTTTGGTTGAGACGCACGTCCATGACAAGATGACATTCTTCGAGTGTCACACTGTCAATACCTGCAAAGGGAGATGAAATTTTAGGTCATGAGTGCATAATTTCAGTCATTATAACAATGCAATTTGCAGTCCCCTCGGATCCCTTCGAGCCGAATAAAAAAGATGGAGCATTTTTTTCTACGACCCTCGTCTGTTAAGATGCCAGAGGAGAAATGACCCAAGTCATCTGCAGAACCCATCGAAGAATGTGATCCTATGACATTTCCAAATATGTTTACTCTCCCGCAAATTGTCTGCACCCTTCCGATGGTTTGTTAATGTGAAGGAAATGCAGGTACACAGCGTGGTCTCCATTCATACCTTAGATGAACCATGGGGCAAGGCCGCAAGAAAGACTTTCATCAATGGCACGCATCAACTTTCACTACACTAAACATGCAGATCTTGTTCGTGTATTTAAGTGATTTTTGTGTTACAGTCAGTCACAGGCAACTTGAACTGAATTCCTGAGTTGAGCCTTAGTTTAGTGCAATGTAGTTGGTACATATCACATTTAGTGATGAATGACCATCACAGGCGAGGAAAAAACCAGCATCTACAGTAACTGTGAAGTGTAGATTGATGAGAGTTTTGTGCAGTTTCGAGCTTAACAGAAAGTAGAGTTTTTATGGTTTGACTTAGCATTTACTGTATACATCTACGATTTTCATTTTAGGCGCTGTCATACTGAGATGCTTATAATTACAGTATATGTAACTGAAGAATATTGTGGCCTTCAATTGGCATCGTTTCTCAAAGCCTATAATAGTGTCTTGAGTTCCAGTTCTCTAAGATGTGCACTCTCCCATGGGTCGACCAGCCTACGCCCTTGCCCCAGCTTATAATTTGACGTTGATTCTACATAGAAATCAGGTCGTGACTGCGCCCACAGATCAAAATGGTTTGCACGTTGATTAACACTTTGTGACCAGCACGTTAATTGTGAGATGTTATGACAGCCTCCATAGCCACCTGACATTGTCAGTACAGCACTATAGATAACGTTGTAAGCACGTCGCATCACAACGTGCTAGCAACGTGCTGGGCACGTCGCATCATAGCGTGCTATGGATAGCGACGTGTCCAGCACGTTATATCACAACGTACTGAGGGATCGCCCAGCACAATTGTGCTAAGAACGTGCCCCACAACGCTATCTGGAGTCCACAGATCAACGTGCATGTATCTACGTCGTGTGTTAGTGGGGTCATCGTCGACTTCAATGAGCAGCAATTAATTAACTAGAACGCTTTGTGCTGACGTAAGACCATCACCGCGGTAAAGCGGCCGTTTTAAACACCGAAATCGACCGAAATCCACCGAAAACGACTTAAATCGGCCAAAATTGACTGAAATCTACTGATTTTCACCTAATTATATTTATTTTTCACATTCCCACTCTAAGCCTATTGCTGATAGGGTTGGTAATTTTTTTATTAAAAAATGAAAAAATATATATGATTTTGCTCTATTGATTCTTCTATTTATTATCACCCGTGAACAAAGTGAGAAGGTGATAATGTTTTTGGTGAAGATTTAAATAAAAATATTTGTATATACATATGTATATTTGTCTGTCCACCCAATAAGTGGTCGAAGGAGTTGAGCAATCTTCATAATTTTTGTAGGGAGTTTGGTGGGTTGGCCTAGATGTGACCCATGTCAAGAAGCCAGACCTAGCTGACCATTGAAAATGACGGCGTTGAATTTTCCTAAACTGGGGCCCCTGACTTTGCCTCCAGTGCGGCAGATCATCTGGATAATGGGGCGTTCTATTTTTTCTTATGTTATTATTGAAGAGCTAATCCATGGAGAGAATGCGGCTGTGCCCTAACCTTGTTCATCGAAAATGACTTTGCTAAATTTGCCCCCTACTGCGGGTGATGGTCTTACGCCACCGAGGCGTTCTAGTTTTATTATTTTTTATATTATCCTAATGTGAAATTATACACTTATTATTCATACCTATTCTCCAGTGTGCTAAAGATAATACTTACACAACAAGTGTGTTCTTGCTTCCCTCATGCTTAAAATTTTCAACAAACAGTGAAAAATCACAAACTAAAGGAATTGCACAAAATCAAGTAGCTACAAAATCAGGTGTAGGAAATGGTGGAGTGATAATTAGCTATAAGCTATAGAATTCTTGAGAAAATAATGCTGAAATAACTTTAAGTTTGGAGATAACTCAGTTAAATATGCAAGCAGGTAGGTAAACCATTTTTTCAGTTGTCTTACAAAATTTTCCCAGGAGTGTGGAACAACTTCAAATTGCGTGATTGGGTAAAAAAATGCAAAAAGAAAACGCATCTAATTAAACGTGCGATTCATAGAATCGCCCTGTACAGCTGTGAAGGCAACACTACTAATGACTACTGCATGACACATACTGTAGTGAAAACTTTTATATATGTAGATTTAACTAGGTAGTTTATGAAGTCAAGCCAATATAGTAACACAGTCTGCAGATGGCAGAGGTGTCAGAATAAGGGGTGGTACGCTCATTTGTTCATGGATTGGCACAAAATTTGGTGCGCATTACATACTAGCTACAGATTTTAGTAACTAGTAGCTATCTATTGCGTTACTTTATCTCATAAAGTAACCGAGCATAATTATAACCGAATTTTAAATCTTTAGATGTGGTCTCTGTTGATGAGTTTTTTACTCATTTTTTTTCTCATGGCCGCGCATGTGACGCTTTTAACCACATGTGTCATCACGTATCTTAACCAAGTCTGCAAGTAACCGAATTCACGTCGTATGAAAACTTATTTTGAGAAAAAATAATAAACTACGAATAAATGCTCACAAATATTGGTACAATGCATTCTTATTGAATGAAGTGAAACTTAGAAGTGAATATGTGAACGTTGAAGTGTTTCTAAGCGATTATCACATCGATCTATATACTAACTCAGTTAAAAAGAAAAAATATATACATATATGTATTCTCTGCCAACAACCATCGACGATTCCAAGAGCTTTTGTTTACCACGCTCCCATAACCCCCGCTCACTGGCGGATCCAGGGGGAGGGATTCATGGCATTTGCTCCCCCTCGGGAATTTTGGGGGAGGCATTCATAACAAAATGCCCCCCACACGAGAAATGATACTGAGCATACTTTGACAATTTGTATATGAAATAAAGCGTTCTGAAACTGAGATGAAATATTTTCTCAAGATTATATATTTTCTCAATCACTGGGTCTTGTGTCAAGAGAGCAGAGTGAAATATTGTTCCATCAGAATACTAACTGTTGTTATGCGAATGGCCAAAGAGGCCAAGTTTGTGCCTCTTTCCTTTTAAATATCTTTCGTATAAGTGCTACAAATCATGAGGGGTAAGTTACTGAACTATAACAAACAGGCTTACATATTGTGAAGAAAAATAACTTCACACTATCCATAAGTAGCGCTTTTAGGTGAAAATTCCGTTATATAGTGATTTAGATGTTTAACCCTTTACGCCCTGAATTATTTTATTTTTTAGAGCTATTTTATACTTTTTTTTTTTCAGTGTGACGAATTCGTCACAGTCGTGTGTAAAGGGTTAAGACTATAATGGTGCTTCAAGGACGGTCCAACTGTGGAATAAAGAGAAAGTTCAAGAAAAAGTTTCCCAGGATTATTGATGATAGACAGTACAATAGACTCCAAAATAGTTAAAATACTTCTATTATGGATGCCATTTACTTGACGTATCAGTGCCCATAGCTCCATAGGAAATGCAGGGTTACTGGCGGATACAGGGGAGGCATTCATGGCATTTGCCTCCTCCACAGGATTTTTTCGGTGAGGGGCACTCGATACAACGAAAGTGCCCCCCCCTCACGAAATGACACTGAACATTTTTAAAGAACTGGTACATGAAAGAAAGCGTTTGAATGTGATTTAAAATAAAATATTTTAACATGAATATTGGTACTGACCACACTTTCTTGACCATATCCTATTTTCTCAGCTTTCTCTGTACAAAAAAAAAAAAGCATTCATCTGACGGGAGATATCACATATTAACACTTTATAGGTTGTAGCAACCTCAAGCCAGAAGGCGGCAGGAGTGCGTAATATAATTTACGATGATTCTTCATCAGCAATTACTGTGTCTACCATAAGCATGATATTTTTCATCGTGTACTGTATGTGGTGGATGGTACTTGGTGTATTTTTGAATGACTTCTTTTTTTCACAGTGATGCTATAGCATTTGGAGAGCGTTTTGTCAAAGCATGTTGTCAGTTTGCTGGTTTATCGTCACCAATTTTCCTCTGGGTCGACATTCTGGAATTGGATATAAAATTTAGTCATAGATAATTTTAAGGCGAATGTAATGCAAGTTATAGTGCGCTCATGAGAAATAAAAGGTGTTTCTTGGTTTAAACTCTCAAAGGACAACAGGCGGTGTTGGATTCCATTTTCCCTGTATCTTTTACTACGTGTCAAAGATCACCTTTGTTATTTTTGTTTGTGGTTATACATTTGTTACTTATGAGCCTCCGAAGCTGAATGGCCACTGTAAGGCCCAGATGAATACAATTACTTTAGTTGCTTCATTATGAAAAGAAAATGAAAACCATATTTATACGCAAGCCTCAAGGAAAAATATTTAGGCAACTCATGAATTCCAAAAAGTTACATGCTTGCTTTGTTGAGCGTGTTCAAGTACTGGTTGTATCTGTGACGCATAAGACGGTTTCTAAAATGGCATAGGAATCGGTTATTTCAGAGACTACTACGTCTGTAGAAGGAAGTGAAAGACATGGCATAAATTTGCTCCCCATGATATCTCAGACAAAGAAAACTACACTTTACGCAAATTGCTCACATATAGAGCAATTTAAATGTTAAAGCTTCGTTCCCTGGTCTGTTGGGGCTTAGAATTCATTGCCGGCATCAGCTTTCGGGCGTGCTGGCCTGCATGCCTTTAAGTCAGCTGTAACTGGCTTTTTATTTGATTTCCATTAGCAGTATTGTGGGCTTCCCAGTGTTGCAAAGTGCTTCTTTTGGATTAAGCTACCGGTCCATGGGGGCCAGACGTGGAGTTTTAATACCATATTCTATAAGACATAAAAAATCGAGGATCTACATTGCCTCCAGAAATGAACTGCCTACCCCAAAAACATTCGGAAGGGAAAAAACCTGATATTTCATTATACAGCAGCGTTCGAAAAAATCTGTAATAAATCGTTTACCGCATGCCCACTTGCCTAGGACTGAAAGGAACACCAACGTAGTTATTATAATTGTTAATCTGCCGAAAAAGAAGGCTCAATTTTGCCTAAGAGTCACTTCAGACTGTGACGACGTTTATAATATTCGTCATCGTGCAAGTAGTAGTAGAAGTTTTACTAGCGCTGATCACAATGTCTATATCGCGCCGAACTATTTCTGTGGTTTAACACAGCTTCGTGCGCCACTAGGCGCGTTTTGAATTATCAATGATTTTTGTCTCGGCTTTTCTGCAGGTAGGTCTCAGAATGGTCAATGCGCTACTAACAGGAAAAAGACGCGAGTTGTGCATCTCAAACCCCTGGGCATGACTGAACGCTTTCGCTCAGATACGCAGCACAGGAGAAGGAAACGAAATACAAGAAAGTAAAAGTCTAGCGGGAATAAGTCGGCCACCTCTATCGGCAGCCCACCTCCCGATATAGAAGGGGAAGTATTGAGAGCGTACCTAACTTTACAAAACTAACCTCGTCAACAGGAACTGCGCCAAGCTGCAACATCTCTGCGGAAAAGGCACTCGGGAGATTTGGGTGTGTGAGGCCCAAGTATATTGTGGCAGGGAAAGGGCCCGCCAAAATAGGCAATACCTCTGAGGGCTCGACATCGAGCGACGTCACATTTATATAACAACGCAGTGCACATGACTAGTGTGGCAATATAATCATCTATTAGGGATTCAGACAAGCTGGGTTTGACATATGCACCATTTATTAATAAAACAACTGACTTGATTGAGGGTAAGTCAACTGTAAAACTCTCGTTACGTTCATCTTTATGTTTTGCTTGTTTCTTTGACTATTTGTCACAAAGATAATTCAAAAAGTTATAGACAGATCTTTACAGGGATTGTTATGCATGCTAGGAAGAATAGATGACTAACTTTATCTTTTGTGAAATTACTCAAAATGTCATGGACGGGTTTTAGGAAATCTGCACGTGTTATGAATATTACGAAGAGCAGATAGCCAAATTTTGTACCGATCTTTCGGTTGAATTTTTTTTTTCTGTCTTTGATTTTATATTTTTCAGCAACAGAACTCAAAAGCTTACAAACGCGTTTTATGAAATATGCAAAAAACGTTATAAATGCTGAAGAGCACCATGGAACGATGTAAATTTTCAGGACATATTTAAGTTTTTTACCACTGCTTTGATCGGCAGAGGTAGGAATGCGTTCTCACAACGCTCTAGTTAAATTTATTATCAAAGTTTTGTGGTAGTGATAGAAAGGAAATCCTAGCTTCAGAACTAATTTAATTTCTTTCGCTACCATTCCTTTATTGGCGGAGGTACGTACGCGTTCTCACAAACTCTAGTTCATTTACTTGTTGTTGCTTTAGTAGTTGCCCTGGTTGAATTTACTTTCTTTTATTCTAATACAGTTTGTTATTCTTACTCAGTTACGTGTTACTCTCAGTATTTTTAGGAAACTCTTACAATGACTTTGTTATTTTCCGAAGCGTCTATATTTAACACTAATTGTGCCAATGTTGGTGACTTTCCATTGAGAGAAATACATTCCTCACTGGATCAAACTCTTTCAAGAATCATTGATTGATATGAAATGAAATTATTTTCTTTCAAAATTATAGATAGGTACTTTTTCAAAGAGACTTCCCCCTTAACAGTGAGTATCGGCACCAGGTACTTTTCGTTAGGGGGAGGCTTTTGGGAGACGGCTGTAATACATAAAATATGGAGGGACTTAACAAAATATACAAATATGTATGGTGGCTAAATGGTAACAATATTGAAGGGCCAACTGTCGCGAGCTTGGTTCAATGGATGGGGGGGGGCTTGACAGAAAATGGGGTAGCTTGGCTCAATATGGGCCGGGGGGCGCTCAAATTGGGGTGGGGGCCTAGCACCGAGGCGAATGCCCCCCTACGAGAATGGGCTAGATCCGCCAGTGCCCCCGCTCGTTTTGGTGCTCGCTTGAAGTGGGCCCCACCTAAAACATCCAGTGACCCTTACCAACATCAATCTGCCTGGTAAGACTTCAATAATATTAAAGCCTTGACATATCACTTTCAAAAAAGACGTGTGAGCACAAATCTTAGAGGTGTGAAAGTGTTGGGGTGGGGGTTATTATTTCATTGGATTATAGCTTATGCTCTGCCGCTGCTAAGCAATTCCCCATTTGTTTCCAAATCTGTAGATTTCGGTAGATTTCGGCCGATTTCGGTGCTAAGAGTGACCCCGGTAAAGAGTGGTAGAAACTGAAGGTAGTGAGTCAGGAATTACAAATTTAACGCCCTCATTTTAATAGCCAGCTAACTCTAGATTATTGGCATTTTTCCCATCTCAGTCAACCCACCTGGCTGCCTGAAAAAGATTGTGATTAAAGCAGAAGTCCTTCTTTTTTTTACTGAGCAGTCATTCATCTTCAACGTAAACATCATCGCCATTCTTTTCTTCCCCCGCTCGCGGGTGACAAGAAGCAAGATGAGTAGGGAAGCTCTGTCTGCAGTGAAAAATTTAGGGAATAGTAAATGGACGCACTTACGTATTATTGCTTGTGCAAATGCTTTCATCGATAATTTTATCATTTTGCTTGCTATAACGCTAAACTTCTGCCAGAAGCAGGGTAGAGTCAGCAATTTTAATACACGGCTATATTTCTGTCATTCACAAATCTAAATCAAGGTGTGAACAACATCCATAAACTTTAGTTAATCTGTGATCCTATGACACAATAAATGCATGCCTATCTTTCAAAAACGTTGATAATACCAGGGAGTTATTTTAACCCCCTGACCGCTGATGGACATGCTAGGTCAGATATACAATTTCAGGCCAAATTCTTTTCATTTAGGGTAAAATAAGCGCATGTTACTTCGGTGCCGCTGCTGCACGACGCAACGCTAGTATATGTTTTGTTTATTTTGTCACCAACGACAAGTAATTATTTTGTGCATTTACTAAACGATACAGTTGTTGCCATATTTGTAACCCAGTTATGGCTGATAAAATTGGAGATCTTCTTGGGAGGCTTGGCAAAGGACCTCGTGGTTTAGGTACAGGATTGAAACTCCTTGCCGTAGCCGGTGCCGCGGCATACGGCGTGCAACAATCGCTATACACAGGTAAATATAATGAAATAAAATTTTTGATAGTCTTTTATCTGTTAGGCATTTAAATTTCAAATTTACTCGATCTTTCTGGGTTTTCTGTTTAGAATTCAGTCATCTTTCCCCAGGTTCCCCTGATGCCTTTGGTATCCACATTTAGGCCTAACTAGGCTAGTTTCACAAAACTGCTAAGTAATGTCCTCATTTTGGTATTATTTTACTTTCACTTACACATGATTTTCATGACTTTTCTTGTGTTCAGTATGTAAATTGGGTCAATTCAAGACATTTTACATGAATAATGTTTCTGAAAGCCCCCATGCCCATGGGTAAATTATGTTGGGCCCTATCTCTGTCATAATATAGGGCCTATATGGGCCTTAGCTTACAATCCCAGGGGCAAACCAGAGTTTTTCTGCAGGAGCTCTTGCACTTAAAAGTGAGAGAATGAGCAAAGTGCTTGAATTCAAGGTAAGTTGCTTGAAATTCAAAATGGACTCCATTGAAGTGTCAAGTTTTATTTTGTAACTAGATTCCACAGGGCATAGGATCAGGGTGTAATTTAAGATTTCGGACTCAGAATTGACTGGCTTGAATCACCTTGACCAGCTTGATTCATAATCATTTAGGCTACGCCTAGCATTGCAACTTGTGTTGTGGAAGTCTCCCTCATTTCATAGTGTGGCACTTCTCGCCAAGATCTTGGCGAGTAGTTTGCCGCCCTCGGAAATGCGGGTGGGCCGTGGGCGCCCATGAGCGCCGCGACCTGTGGAACCTCATATCATAGTGTGGCACTTCTTGCCAAGATCTTGGTGAGTAGTTTGCTGCCCTCGGAAATGCGGGCGGGCGCCCATGAGTGCCGCGACCTGTGGAACCTCATTTCATAGTGTGGCACTTCTCGCCAAGATCTTAGCGAGTAGTTTGCCGCCCTCAGAAATGCGGTAAGTCTCTGCCACTCTGTGTGATTTCACCGGCTTGAATTTGTCTAATACTGTGGATGCAGTTAAAATCATTGTGGAATTCCATACTGCCCGCATTTCCGAGGGCGGCAAACTACTCGCCAAGATCTTGGCGAGCCATATTTCAGAAAGTGTACATTGTCGCCAATTATCTGGTGACTTTTCATGATTAGAAATGACCATCTGTGTCTTTTTGGCGACTCTAAGAGAGGGGCTTTGCGCAAATATGTCTTTTTGG
>LQNS02000303.1:15370995-15397841 GCA_001587735.2 Parhyale hawaiensis
GTAACTGCTTGTTCGAGTAACTGCTTGTTCGAGTAACTGCTTGTTCGAGTAACTGCTTGTTCGAGTAACTGCTTGTTCGAGTAACTGTTTGTTGATGTAACTGCGTGCTCAATTAATTAACTGCTTGTTCCTGGAACTATGTGCTATCTTGTGGGCCTCAGAGCTGATTGCTATTTTTTTAACAAAAATAAGTGCGCTTAACACGCCCACTGTTTTGTTATTTAAATTCTTCAAATAACTTCTGTAGCAAAAATGCGCCTACAACTACAACATGATCTTGAACTCGCTGATGCTCGTAAGGTAAAAAATTACGCTATATACAACAGGCCATCGCCCTTACGTACATCACAGATGCATTTTGCTGTTCCGAACAAGGAGGCAACACGTACAGGCAACCCGTAAGGTTTAAAATACGGCAGAATACTGATAGAAATAAACCTTATGAGCGACGCTCAGTCAGGTGATGTCATTCATGAGAAGATCGAGGTTGACTTTCACTTCTAAGCCATCGCCGCGTCCGAACACGTCTCGCTGGCCGCGACTTCGGCTTCGCATACGGGAATGCATCCCGACTCACAGCAGATGATTTTTGAAACTTGGTTTTTGATAATTTGAATAAAAACGGGGGGGGGGACATAGCATTGAAGTAATTCATTGAAGTAATTGTCCAAGTTGGCTACGCATCGCAGTATGGACTTTCTTGACCCAAAGCTGATTAGCTCAAGACCTTTTTTTTTTTCTCAATGCAGCAATGTGAGAAGGGATTCGAACGTTGCTCAGCTGTTCGTTCGTCTGTCACAGCTTTGTTCGCCGCTCCATGTCAAACACTTGCTGAGGTTTTCAGTTTTTTTTTATTTGCATAATTAAAATTTATCCGTAGAAACTTGTTTACCCTTTCGTTCGCTGTTTAATTTTGCTCTCTCGTGGACGTAACCGTCTTCGGAACATTGCATGTTCGATGTACCATGAGAGAACGAGTAAATCTTCTTAAAATTTTGTCTAATAATCCAAACAATTGCAATTTCTTGGCAGCTGAACTCAATACAATAGGTAATTAATTCATTTGTCATCTCAGTATAAGTACTTACACGGATGGTAGGTTAAATGCTGCCTATGATAGAACTCGGTAATTTTTGCTCTTTGTCCGCTTGATCTTCATAACAAACTTAGCACATAAATCGCTGCCTACACAGAAATTGTCATCGTGGGAATTTTTATATGGGTTAATATACAGTTCTTTATTTAGTTATGTAAATACTAGTTTCCAGGTATTTATCTCTTGGATTTTGCATGTTAGAAAATAGTGTACCAGCGTAATAATATAATCTAAAATACTTTTGAATTGACAAAAGCTGATTCTTTGAATAACTTTCTCAGGAAGATATAGGTTTTAAATCGCTAACGAAGCAATTTTTCTATCGTTTGAATTTAGTACGTCTGACCTATAATATTAACATCTGCGGTTGGGTGCACTCCAATAAGTCCGATAACGGGTGATGCAATGTAGAAATGAAGTTTCATTCTCCATAGCTGCCCGGATCAGCCCCAGCCCCCAATCTGATACAGTGGAACTCTTCAAACAAAGACCCCCGAAACTGGGAACACTCCTGGAACGGGGACTGTAACCATAGCTAGCCATCAGTCGTGAATTGTCGCAACAGCCGACTCTATACTGCATTACTGGTAAAAATGTACAATAAAACTTATGGGTTGTAAATTAAGCTGTCCAACGTGACGATTTCATGTGACGCTAGATACAGGCAATGTAGAGGAAACAAGCAAGTTGTCGAACTGGTCGTCTCCAAACAGAGACTCCTCCCGAAACGGAGACAACTCGCCTCTCTATATTTTAAAAGTTGCTAGGATATCGTGAAGCATATAGGTATATGTATGTGTGTGATAGGTCGTTTAATTTAATTGGTTAATTAGTTGCTGCATGATTAATTGGTTGCCGTGTCCTGAACAAAATAATTTGCACAGTTTCTTACTAAAATATTTCTATCGCAAAGAACTACTCAGTTGAGAAAGACTGGGGACGAATCTTTTACGAATTTAGTACTCAACTCTGGTTCGAAAATGGTGACGGTAATTAATGGGAAGTGGCCTCAGCAGAGGATAGCTGTTGCGAGGGCAGCAGCATATCGCTTACGCGAGGGAGGGCTTAAGCTGGTGGGATCACCCTCGCCTAAAATCGACGTGCGGACAAGTTTTGTCCGTTTTTCGCACTTTAGGCCCAAATTTCGGGTATAACCCGAACTAACTTCGGGTGAATTAGTAAATATTCGGGTTCTATGTCTGGAAGGTTAGGGGGCAAGGCCTGTTTTTTTTTTTCAATTAGAAATTTTCGGGTACCGGCGCATTTAGTCAATGGTGAGTATATATGGGCTAGGGTCTATAATGGTAGATGAAGTGCCAGAAGACACACAAGGGCAGCTGGCCTAGGTTTTGGGTGTCTTTTTACGAGAAGGGACAACCGTCAGGTTTATAGCTGTGACAGACTTTGTTCGAAAATTGATTGATCCTGAACCAGAAAGATGCAGACATGGACTAAGCTAAAGTTACACTCGCCACACAACAAATGGTGCATGAAAGGAACAACGAAGCCGACTGTAACTTACATTTTAGTGAGAGATCATGTTTTAGTTTTTTTTTTTATTATTTTTCTCTTTGTGGTCGAGAAGCGAGACACAGCTCAATGTGGGTGGGGCTTTTGAAATCATGAGGCAACAATGAAAGATAGACTACCTAGTGGGGCAGCCTCTTACAAAATGGCATTGGTTGGAGCAACGAGGGTTGGCCCAAATATATACTTAAGTGTGGGTATGAAGGGGATGAGCCGAGGATAGCGAAACTCGGGACGTTAAAATACGATTGGCTAGGGCAATATTTTGGGTGGATCCGAATGACAACGTTCGACTGGGATTAGAAACTGGTTTTCGGGTCAGTTTAGGCTCGGTACTCATCCTTGCACCTTTCATCAGTTCCGGTCCTTGTGGACCCAGCTGAAGTGGTAATATACAGTGTGGTGAAATTAGTTGAAACAGAGCGCTTCACAGTCTTGGGTGATGTATCGTGCCTTTACTCCTACGCCTTGTAGAGGCGTTTGCTCTATCATCTGTTCACCCGTTAATTTACGGTAACATGCAAAAATCTAGGATAACTGCCTTGAAGAATTTTCTTCAATGGAATTAGAAGCGAATTCATTGGGCCAGTTGACCCGTCACCTATCTTCTGTTGGACGCCATATGTGACTCTTCGATATTTGGCACCGTGCCACGAATCTTTGTTTTCGGCTACGTTGAGATTTTGGCCCCTCTTGCGAATTAGTGGGCTCGGGATCATCCAAAGAATGAGTGTTCATAGGTAACGACCTGCGCAGTTAGCATCCAGCAGGCCTTAGAGATGGCCCAGGATACCTCAAACTTCATCAAGATTTTCATCGTCGTGATTTGGCCTCGCTATGGGACTGGGCCCGATATTCCACCCACGTAATGAGAACTTCGGCGAGCAGCAGCCACTGCAGTGGCACTCTTACAATAGTTTCTTACACTACGTCATTGTATCAGATGTTCTCCGACGATTTGGTGATGCCCCCCCCCCTCTCAGGGAACGCAGTCTTCAGCTTCTGTGTGAGATTACAACAGCGTCAGTCCTCACTATGCGCATCGGTGCAGCATTAGCTTCATCGATTAAGTGATTTTTAGATTGCGGCCTGGGCCTGCAGTATTTGCAGCTTTATCATCTATTTGGAAATAATTTTAAAGATTCCACGACAGTTATGCGCCACTCGAAGAAAATGGGCATCGGTAAGCTTTATATAAGTGCGATGGGGAATGATCGGGCTTAGAAAATGATGGAAGGTGTGGAACACTGTAGCAGAAAATCAAATGAAACTTTAGTTTTACCGTGAAAAAAAAATGAAAAAGAAGATATCATATAGCCTTTAAAAAAGGTTAGCGAATAAGAATTGGGGTAGTCTAAGATGTGCTTAGCCGGTACGCAAATTTATAATAAACTGGGTAACGCGCCGCTAATTGTGTCAAAATGTAAATTACGTAACAATGTTTGTGACCTGCTTGATTTACGGAAAGATGCTGGCCACATCTTCCCATGGATCAAGCAGAGTCTTCCTTGTGAATTATCGTCAAAATATTTGTGTGTCATTGCATATTGCCTGGTATAATTGTCATCATCTGTAGAATGCCATATCATCATTTATAATTTCAGTCAAGCCGTATGACTTGAATTTCACTACCGGAGCTTAGTTTGCGCGATTTCCTTGTGGACTATCTTCAAATTAATGTTTGCCATTGCTTAATGCACGGAAAATTACGTTTCCAAGTAGGCACCCGTATGTTCAAACGTAATGTAATGTTGTCTTACTTTGATCAAGATGTGCGTGAGATGTGTTTTTTACCAGAACCTCCTGAAGCCACAATGGTGTAAAATTATGATTTTTACATCATGATCGGTTGAGGCACTGTTTTTTGTTTTCTCACGATACAAATATAGCGATGACTAATTTCAACATACGAATTCTATTTGCTGATAATAATAATTTCGTGAGAATGTTTATTCAGTCATCAATCTACAGAGTTGTAATTGCATTATCTATTGTTTTCCTGATGGCATTGTATGTTGTTTTCATTATTTGATATCATTTGTGATCTTGTGGGGGTGGCTCGCCTCGCCCCCCCCCCCCCCAAAAAAAATATATATATATGGCGTCATGCATATCATTTTATTTTATATACATATATATTCACTCTCCAATCAATTATGCATATATTATCACATCCCATTCTAATTACAACTTACCACGCCGGAACAGAGTCTCCCTGTACTGAAAGATCCCCCCCCCACCCGTTACAAATTTGTACCGAAGTGGCAAGTTGTTCTTCGGGATTGGAGAAACGCTGCTTTTTGTCTCATTTTATAAAACCTCAAATTTTTAGCCCAGTTTTGACAGTGTTTGCAACGTCATCGTTACGTTGTAGGAAACAAATATAATCAATGCACAAGGTGGGTTCGATCACGATAATGCTACGCAGTGAGTCTTAACTTGTTGAAAACTTTGGTCGTGAGCGTTGGATTCGCAATTTGGATCAAATTTTAGGCCCTAACTGCAAAGTGAATTGTCTTAAGACGGCTGGCTTAAGCGCAATCGGCTTGCAATTAGTAGCTGAAATTCAATTCAACTTGGCGATTGCAACGCTGGCGGTTAAATTTTGAACACGCTTTGGTTAAGCGGATTAGATAATCTCAATGGACGTAGGCCTGTCCACCACGCCGACATATACTGGCACTACACACGCGTGTTATAGGTGACCACTCGGCTACAGCGAAGTTACACTCTCCTTAAGCCCCATGCAGACGAGAAGCAAAATTTGCTGAGAGTGGCGTTTCGCCAATAAATGCTCCACCAGACTCGGCAAAAATGTTGCCTGAAGAGCGAGTTCAGCAGGATGCGTCTAGGCGAATCTTTTTCGTAGCTTTGGGGCAATTTAAATCAACATACAGTCCAGTTTTCCCTATTTTCTGTTGACTACACTACGGTATGTCAAGCCCCCGTTTTCCAGAAAACTTTACGTTGAATGTTGGCAATTGTAACTGTGCACTGAAATGTCGAGCCAAACTTGACAATCCGACAATTAAGTCTGGTCGAAATCAGCGAAGATGTCGCTCGTTTGCGCACGGCTTTGAAGTTACAGAGATGAACGACCGTGCAACTTCCTCTGCCCGTATGCATTGGGCCGAACTGCTAACTCCATGAGAGCCAGTAAAATGTAAGTTTCTTGTACATGTAGCGTTGCAGGAAGCGGTTTTCACTGGCTACTAAATCGATATTCTAACATCATGAGAGTAAAATGGTGGGTCACAGATTTATATGAAGATAATTTTACGATAGTACTATTACAGTAAATTTATTCAGCTATAAAACTATGTATATATTCCTACCTGTCGTTTAATAAAAATTAACGCGAACACGCAAGGCGTCGCGAGCACAACGATTAGATTACTTCGGCAACTGTGCCTGTGAGGTAACAGGAATAATATTTGTACCTGCGAGATGAACTATAAATATTTTTATATATGTAACGTCAGAAAAAAATTGTTTCTGGTCCTGATAGGTCAACAGAATTAATTTTTGTTCGTGCGACATCCACAAAAAATAACACATAATGCGGTAATAATAAATAATAACTTTCGTGCCTCCGATGTCGACAGAAACTAATTTATGAGCGCCTGATAGCTCGTTGCAGCATTGTTTATTGACGTAAGGTACCAGCAAAATTAGCGCACTTTTAGTTTTGTTTTAGCACTGACGACACAAACCCTAGGCAGAGAAATTGCTTAAGGCAAAGGTACAGTCGCCTCGATCATTCTCCCCAGCTAGGAAACCTGTACGGTTTGCGCTTATAGAACGTTATGGATGGAAGGCGCTTGGTAAATGCACTCTCCCGACCGTCCCTCCTTTGGTTAGGCCAGTGCCCCTAGTAGACAATGAACGACAGAAATGCTGACGCTGCATCGTCGCGCAGGAATACTTCCTCCTGGCTTGGGCATGGAACGCCCGACGTTTGTGTCCAGTGGACTACAATTCTCAGGGCCAAGTATCATATTGATATATTATGAAGTAAAAATATTAATACTCTTCTCGGACACCCACAGCCTGCCTCACAGCACAACCTAACCGTTTATAGCGCAGAGCAGACATGTCGCATGGGGTGTGAATATGTTGCGCGCGTTTGGTGGATTTGAGCGATCGATCGATCGCGCAAATCCACCAAACGCGCACAACAAATACACCACTGCGTGGACACCCATACTGTCGTCTATGCAGCCACGCTTCCACTTTGTAGCGCCTTGTTGTGAAAATTTGCCACTTGGTAAGCTTTTTAATAAGGGAGCGTGGCGCAGTAGAGGCACTTCATCTTTCTGTAATGTCGTAGGCCATGAGAACCGTTTTAAACTGTGTTATTATTTATGAGAAAAATACGGTGATTATTATGAAAGACACAGTTAATTGGCTTTATTCTTTAGGAAATTGCTTACTAGTTGAAATGGGAAGGGGTTGAGTGGTGCTATGGTTACAAAATGTACAACTTTAATGGTCAAATGCACATGTATTGTTGGTCGCTCTTAAAAACATCACAGTTTCAAGCCCTATATTAAAAGAACAGTGGGACGGAGAAGTTTAAGGGTTAGAGCGGTTTGGAGAGGTGCAACATCTCTTGCGCAGAACCTAAGTACCTCATACCCTCTTTGCTAGCAGCATTCTGGGCCGCCTGAGAAGCCTGAACCTCAAATCAACTTCAGTACCGGCCAAAAATTTGGCTAGAATTTCCAAGGGTCAAATAGTTGTAGTTTCCGATCTGCCGCTAGCTAGGCATGGGATGCCGAGATGTGTCAAAACTGGAAGTGTTCGCTCTAGCGGCCGGTCGCAGGACTAGAGCGGCCGGTGGTTTGCGACCCTCCGGCCCTTCTTTTACTGGGCCGCAAGTGCCCATCTCTATTTAAATCCCGATTTACTCGCCCTTGTGGCCCAAACACAACTGTAAATAAAGCCCTGAGGATTACAGCCCTCCAGCTGTTTTTTTTTTATCAGACAGGAGCTGCCCACCTCTTCTTAAAACTCACTGAACTCTGCAGAACTTTTGCTGTGGTATCCGTAGAGAAAAAGACCAGTTGTTACTAAGCCAGTTCGCGTTTCCATGCACTGATGGGAAATACCTGCCTAGTAGTGCTCTTCTAAGTGCAGGTCTTAATTGAGCTGCCCCTTCCGACGGCAGGGGAATCTCAGTAGCTTATGGGAAAGTGTGTTGGTTTTTGGGTTACACTTCTTCCAGTGTAGAATGAATACGAAATAAAGTTTTTCATGCCTCTTAGCTTAAATTGGTAGGATTATTACACGCTGATACATATGATGCGTGCTAAACATTATTTGGGACATGAGTAGGTTACTCCTTTACCGTAATATATCTATATAGCCAGTAGAAGTTAAACGTTTTTTTTTTTTTTGTAACACGTTGCTAGAGCTAATACAATTCCATTGCGTAATTTATAAAACATTTTTTGCATGCATTATCAGAACAGGGATCCAATAAATAGGCTGGAATTTCATTGAGAAACGATCCCATTTGAAAAAAAAAGAAAATGTTGAGAGCTTCTCAACGTCAACACGCACGTTTGGGAGATTGAGAAGAAAACGCCTTATTTCGTTATTTTTATTGAGGGATCACTGGACGGAAATACGTTAGAAATATTTCAGGATGATTAAGAAATACGAATCGAAAGAATTTGAGTAGGGAACGGCTGTAGACATCCCGAAACTGCATCATCTGATCAAAGTACATATTACTACAATTCATTTCACGTGAGCCACTGTGTATACGTTGCGTTCAACGCAGAGCATTTGTCTAAAGCCCAGTGCCCACGTAACCACTGTCGTTGCCGCCAGTAGCCTAGAGGTAACTCAACTAATCCCTTTACGTATCCGCGAGACGGCTTCGGCTTGCGCAAGTTAACTGTATAAAAATTGTAAAATATTTCAGTCGCTCTTGGAATATTTATACCATAGCAGGGAGCAATAACAATTATGAGCAGTTTTAGTCCGCAAAGATTGGTATTTTAGGAACTGGTACGCGATGTTCATGGATGCCACTCTAAAGTCACGGCCATGACTACGCAGTCGGATTCGTTGAGTGGCTTCTAGGCTACTATAGCGGCAACGGAGGTTGTTACGTGGACGCAAGGAAGTACACTGCCGTTTGCATTGATACAGAGTTTGGTTTTAATTTATATTGAGAATGTCATTCAGGACCTCCCACAGTTAACAGGAAGAATTGTGGGAGCGTACGATTTTGTTTCTATTATAGCATTTTTTTGCATTTTCGTATTAGCCTGGTCGGTACATTCCTGAGAGATGTGTTGGACTCCTTTGTTATCACATCACGGCTAATCATTCTGAAGAATCTAAATTTTTTCTAATAACGTATTTAGATCACGGAAAAACCATTCGGGCTTTTTAACTTTTGGCTTACATTTTATCTTCACTAACGGAAAGCAATCATAATAAATAGGATAAATGTATGTACCTATGAAGCCCCTGCATCGCAAGGTCGGGAAAGAAATGCTGATACACAAAATCAACGAATATCACGCATTCTGTCGAGGAAGAAATTCTGTTTGTCAATATCATGCAGGTGACGTGCACGGTAGGGGTCAACAGAATAGTACAGTATGCCAAGGTCATAGCTTCATAGATCAAGAAAAACTTCAGGTGATCAGTGGTTGAGGCATCAGTAAAACCAGAAATGCAATTGAGAATTGGGACAGAACTTCAATGAAATTTGGTTACGTAATGGATATGTTGTAATAGTTATCTGGAGCGAATTTCATAGGTTTGGTAATAGCTGAAAAGAAGCCATAAGAACTAATAATATGAATTAAATTTTCTATTGTTGATAATTAAGTAGATTAGATAGCTGGCAGTTCACAGACCAACAGAGTCATTCCCCCAGAGCAGTCGTCTTGTCAGACTCGTATGGATACCTGAGGGGAAAAGAAGAAAGGAAGAAAGTAAACTCAGCCAAGGAGTTGATCGTAGGAGCACGATTAATTCTTACAAGTCCGCGGAGCTCTGAGACGTTAAGTTGGTTGAGTCATTAAAGATGCTGGATTGCGATGGCCTCCAAAACATTGGCCGTAAAGAGTCCGTAGGAGTCCGTAGCTGTAGAGGGTGTTGCTCGTAACGTTGGTCAAGACGATTGTTAAATGTGTTCACAGTGTCTGCACGGGCAACTTCGAAGGAGAGTCTATTCCAAATGCTCACTGTGAAGAGCAGGAAAAACTGGTGGCATAGAGTGGTTCTTCGGTCCTTACGTATGAGTTTTTAGCCGTTGCTTCGCCGGTTTATATTCAGGACTCTGCATAAAATCACCTTGTAAAAATTTCATAATTTGATGTAGCAGAAAGATACTGATGTAACATACACAGTATGTGTTAAAATCATTAATATAGCACTAGACGGTCTAGAGACACACCAACAACATTTTATATTTGTTAATTTTACTACAGCACCTAACATGTCTACTGCATCATTAACGCTACACAAATCATGCAATAATTCTATATTAATTGGTTTTTATAATGATAGAGTGATAAAGTAACTTGATCATAATCTGACAGCTGATTTGGTTTCTGGTGAGAACCAAATTCCTGTAAATACAATGTTAAATTTATTCTTAAGAGATAGAAATAATTTTGCCATTGCTGGGAAGTTTTTTGTATGCTTCGAATAATTACCAACAACAATTGAAAATGTTTTTGAAGTAAAATTGGTAATTCTTTTATTAAAGTCTTTTATATTTGATACTTGACAGGTGAAATCTAGGAAATTATTATCACTTTGATCACGTAATGGAAAAGATGGAAACTTTACCATCGTAATTCATTATACACGGTAATTTGTAGACCTTGAGGCAATACAATATAGAGTACCTAAACTGCCATTATTCACTAAGTGAAAGTTACGTTCCGAAAATGAACATTTCGAGTCCAAAAGCTAGGAGTAAAATCTTGGGAACAGTCCCAAAGGGTAGCTGCCGTGGGCCCAAAAAGCATGTACTTGCTTAAATAAAGGCTTGAGAAACGCTCCTGACCTGGTATGTTATCTATGCTAACATGTGCTGTTCTATGTCAAGTCTCTCAATAAAGTGAATCTGAGTAAAGGTTTATCCCAAAATGTACCAAGGTAACTTGTTGAACTGCTACTCGCATACTCCAACCGCCCCATAAGACATTTTCGCTCGTTAAGCATCTGCCGGCAGCAGTCAAAAGGGATAGTCTTTGCTCGATAGGTTACCTTAGTAGGGTCTTCATTCTCTCATACTCTCTTGGCTTCTTTTCATCTCCAAGCTAGAAATATCCATTAAGCTATGATGCCTTGTTCCGAGCTGCCTTTCCAATGCCCGTAACGCAGTTTGGAAACACCCCGTGCATAGGTTCGTGTCTTGAAACATCGTTGCCGCCATTAGGAAGGCTTATGTTTACTTGTATAATATAATAATAGGTTTCTCGCGAACTCTCTCGCACTGGAGGACTGCGCTTGCAAGTGCTAGAACCTTGAAGCGTTTGCATGAGACAGCGTCTGTTTGTTTTGTAAAAAAAAAAACTGTGAAGGATTTGCTATAAAAGAAAGTCTAACACCAGCTTCCAAGAAGTGGGTAATATCCTCAGGGCTGCAGCCGTAGTTTTCAACCGGAGGTGCAGTATATTTCGTGGTTTCAGCTGAGGGATTTGAAGCGCAGATTGAGGGCTTTCGACATCACCAGCATTTTGCGATTACGCTGCACCTTTTCCAACATGCAATCGTGGAAATTTAGCAACGACATGCTGACGCAAAGTGAAGGGATTGCCTTTTATTGAAAAAAGATGAAGCAGGCTAGGTTATACAGTGGCTTGCTAAACCTACGAATTTTTCAGCTGCTATCAAAAACACGTGCTGACCTGGAATGACACTGCATAATTCCAGTGTTCGATTGCCTCACTAGATGTACTTACGGTAGTTTCAGAGGCAAAGCTCATGATAGTGAAAGTATGCAGCTTGCAATTACGTATCTGTGTAGGACTTGCTGCGGAATGTGAACTTCATTGGGAACCTATTACCCTCAGTATTACCCTCAGTATACATAGAGTCCGTCTGTTATCGCAGTCTTTGCTCGGTCTTTGTGTTTTCTTATATGTTTTCATCCTCTCAGGGGGTGGACGAGTTCACATTTCTGAAGAATGTTTACCTCAAACCAGCACGCTTTCGCGTGCCTGGCGGTGTTTGTGCAGTACAAACACTGCAGTTTTCGTCCTGCACAAATACGGTAAGGCATCTATTTCCAATCAGTGCACGAGAAAACGTGCTGGTTTTAAGAAAACATTTTCTCGGTGATAAAGGGTTATCTAAGTTTATACACTCTACGTTACGGGACTTAAGTACTCTCAAAGTAACCCCAAGATTACCTTTGTTTTATCCAGACTTTCGAGACGTCGATGTTTTCGCGCCCTAGCTTGAGCCAGGTTCGCACTTGCGACATTCTTCGGCGTTATCAACATAAAGCCAACTTAACTCATCCGATGACGTTGCCGTTACTGTGACTACAGCCTGAAGTGCTTGAACCTCGCGCTAAAAAAAAGTTACGAAGGATTGAGATTGAAACTCTCCTAAAATTAAGCAAGATAGGCGAACGTTAGCCACTGGCACTTGCTGTTGGGTAAAACTTTGCAACTGGACAGTTTAAGCATGCACAAATTGGGACCGCGTCACGGCACCGTCATCGGATTAGGTGAGTTGGCTCTATGCTTATAGCACCGTCGAAAGTCCTGTACACGAGCACGCTCAGCAGTACTTTTGATGGCCACGCGGTGATAGGTTAGCAACACTATTGCTGTATGATTTAATCTTGCTATGCTCGTAACAATAACTACTATAGGTATTTGTCATGTAAGACAATCTATGAAGTTAAGTGTTGTGCGTGTATTCTATAGGACTTCCGTGAAGACTCCAATGGTAATTAAGTTACAGCAAGGCCTTCGGAACAGCCTTCTTGCCTAGCCATGTTGTCCTTCCGAATTCTTGCCTAGCCATGTTATCATTCCGAATTCTTGTCTACCCATGCTGTCCTTCCGAATTCTTGTCTAGCCATGTCATCATTCTGAATTCTTGTCTAACCATGTTGTCCTTCCGAATTCTTGCCTAGCCATGTTGCCCTTCCGAATTCTTGCCTAGCCATGTTGTCCTTCCGAATTCTTGCCTAGCCATGTTGTCCTTCCGAATTCTTGCCTAGCCATGTTGTCCTTCCGAATTCTTGCCTAGCCATGTTGTCCTTCCGAATTCTTGCCTAGCCATGTTGTCCTCTCGAATTCTTGCCTAGCCATGTTGTCCTTCCGAATTCTTGCCTAGCCATGTTGTCCTCTCGAATTCTTGCCTAGCCATGTTGTCCTCTCGAATTCTTGCCTAGCCATGTTGTCCTCTCGAATTCTTGCCTAGTTATGTTTTCCTTCCGAATTTTTGTCTAGCCATGTTGTTCCTTCCTATCTTCTGGAACGATTTGTGGTAACATTTTTATCCTCAGTGGGTGTGTACCCCGTTTAACGGCACACAACGTGTAGTTTCCTTTTCTTTATTTTGGTAACAGCGTTGCAGTCTCTAAGGAAGGTGAATCTAAGAACGCAGTAACAACTATGACAAAGTGACAGTGAGTACTCTAAGATAAATTACAATGAAGTTGGGAAGATACTCCACCAGAAACTATGCGCGTCACATTCAGTTAGGTCACACACAAATGCCGCGCCGTGAAATATAACGATGGGTTTATTGAAAACCAACATTAAAAGTGCATGATGTATTCTTTTTGTCGTACTGGAAAACGTTCCCATGACAATTTATTGGATGTATGATGAAGTAAGTTGAGCTGTAAAGTACAATACATAGTATGTAGGACACAAAACTGTATCCAGTTTACGAAGTCAATAGCTAGTAAGTCAGTGTGCGTATCTTTGCTTTTCCATTCTTTAAAAATTCCTCAATTGCACTTTAATTACATAACCGACCATATTTAACACTGTGATGAAGAATCAAAATGTCCGACAGTGGCTCTGACACCCTGCAATAACTGCCGCAACTCCCCAATCAGCGCAAGGTTCTGTACGAAATCCACTCCTTTACAATGCATACATTGCGGCTAATGCGAGAGTTGCTAAACTCAAGACCAACCCGCTGCCGACGTCGTCACGGCTAACGATCCCGTCTTGAGAAGACCGCAAGATCACGGGAATGTGTTCCAGACGAGATGCACCAAGTTCAGCGCGATCACCAGCCGTTCGCTTAACCCTTCATGCAGAGACTGATTTAATTCTCACAAAATCGGATATTAAGCACTGACATTAAGCCTACTAGGCTTGACTTAAATGCAATGCCAGGCAAGTGAGCTGGGTACCACCAGCTGAATTGGGTTTCAGGCATCGACCCTTAATTCGCCTCATTTTGAGAATTCTAGGAACTCAATTTTGTTCTATTGAATGGAGTTTTCCAGACGGCGTAGCACAATCTCGTAGCTTCTAACATTTGTAATGCGATTTAACGTAGACAAGTGAAATCTTCTGCCTGAAGTTTCGAACAGAGGACTAAACGGCTTCATTTCGACGCCGAATCGACCGTGCCCATAGAGGGTATTGTTCGATGCCGCTTCCTATAGGCATCAGACAATTGTTAAAAATTTTTTTAATTTTCGAGAGGGTTGTATAGACTTTAAACGTTTTCTAAGACTAGCGCGTTCAGATTCTTTCAAACCTACGTATATTTTTCATACAAAAAGCACTTAATCATGTCGCCAATTTTGGACAGTGACCCTTCCTGGGTTAAAACTGGACTGTAAACGGATAATCAGTTGCGTTTGTGGCCGCTGATGTTCGAATTCCCTGGAGAGATAACACCGCTTTATATTGAACACTAAATCCGTGTAGAAAGGATTCGAGATAGTGACAGTGGAATCGATATGTTGCCCTTGGGATATTGAAAACATATTCGTCTACAAACGTCAGTGTGATCAATTCATCGTCTTTCAGAGGAGTCGATGGAAGACCGATGAGTTGGTGTATATGTCGAATGCTCCAATGACGAAGAAGAGGACCGATGTATTATTATGTGAGCAGTTCGGTGATAGGAAAAATAAAAGGAGTGTGCTAATCTATCCGCCGAAAAACTCGTGAAAAATAAAACTACCAGACCGATCCGTAAACGAAGTACCAAAAGCCTCAAAGTTATCCAGCTGATATAACTTAATTTAGTATTATGGCTGTAATTGCTTTGTGTTGATTAGCAACGAGCTGAGACGGATAGTCTATTCTCACATTTTTTCCTCATAAGTTCCACTAGAACCGCATCTGTAAAGGATCTTGAATTACAAAAAGAACTTCAATTTTCATACCCCAGCAGCTCTCGTCACGCACCTCCCCTCATGACAGCCACAATGAGCATGTTTACGATTGCAGCTGGTCGTCACAGGTCTATTCTGACACAACCTAAACCGACATTGAACTTCAACTTACGTCACTGAGCGTGTGAATGACAACGAAACAGAGAACAATGGGATGTCCACATCCATTGCCTTGGCGCTGCTCCCAAGCACGTCAACTCGACGTACAGTTCGTCAGCCATCGCCGAATGTTGGACATTGACCGCAAACTTGGGAAGAATTGCAAGAATTTGGGCTGAGGGTTGTCCGTCACTGTCATTGAAGGATCTTCTGCAATGCGGTTACGTACGGAGGATGCCTTTGAAGAGCCGGAGTTGCTTGCGTTGGTTGGCTCTGGTGTTATTTTTTGTCTTTAATTTTCCTTGTCGGATTACGATCGAGTGGAAAACACTGACTGCTCTTAGATGAGGTTACTGGGAGGGTTGACGCAATTCCCTTAGCTTGTGCTACCTCGGTGTAAGGAGTTTATGTCCTGCAGGAAAACAATAGGGAAAATTCCTGTGCCACAGGTGATGGGATTGAATAAAGTCTGGTAAACTCCTTAACCCTACATACCTGAGTTAAGATACACTATACATAGATAATGCATTAAGTAGCCATCGACGAAGTTGTCCACCACTGTCGTATACGATTAGCGAGATGAGGTCCTCATAAGTCATCAGTTTTGGTAGGAGCAGCGCTAGTTAGCACTGGACCGATTTTTTTTTTTGTGGTAGAGGTTTAGCACCATAGGTACCGAAATGCATTCGAGCAATACGAATCTAATTTCTCATTATTTTATTGTTTTCTTTGAAAATTTGTTGTTTCTAAGCGGTGAAGATGAAATTATGTTCAAATTATGAATGACACTGAGCTCTTAACAAAATATTCAATTAGTTTTGGTGAGTGAGTCTAGCTAGATCTAACTTTTTATAAATCACACATGAAAATGTATACATTTAGATACCATCTATCTTTTTATTATTATTATTATTATATTACCATCGCTTTCAATTTCCGCCGCAACGGCCATATACTAACTCGAAATATTTGGGGATCTATTTTTCAAGGCTAATTAATGTAGCCAAAGGAACGTCGCCTTCACCCCAGCCCGTACACTAATATTTTCGTTACTCTCAGACAATTTGGCTGTGTGTATGTGTGAGTGAATATATACAGTATAATGAAATTACTATTACGTTTGGCTATGTTGCTGGTTCCCAAAGTGGTCTACATATTCCCTCCTGGAGCCAGTTAAATATTCAAGTGGTGGTGAGGCAAGAGGGGGGGAACCGGGTGGCATTAGAAGAAGTTTGTTGATCTTGCAGCAGCACCAAGTGCGAAAGTTCTACTCTCAGAGTACACCCATAGTTATTGCAACCAAATTCTTCAATCAAACACAGTTAGTTGAGTGGATCACAGTAGAACGTCTCCATAGGAACTGTGGTATATATGACACCCACAATGAACCTTCTATTAACTGTACAACCGAACTCAAGAAAATATAACTGAATTTCTAAGTCCAAAAGATGTAGCTATGAGCGTAGTATTTAGTGTTAAGAACTAGCTGCTTTGGTTCTCAGAACCAGATGTGTTTGGTTAAAGCACTGATGAGAATTAACTCCTTGTACGATTGTGGGAATTCACCTAGATGCCGAGGATGCGCCTGCCTCAGAAACTTATATAATCATAAGTTTGGGCAGCGATTTCTTAACCCTTAATGGCATGAATCAAATATCAGTTCTCATAGCAATACCACTGTTTTAACTCTGTTAGGGCGAAACATAACATTGGTTTCTCGCAAAAATATAGCTGTTTTCAATCGTCGTTTGTCCTTGCGGTGTGCAATGCACCGCATATTGGACATGCTTGTCCATTAGGAGTCACGAGGAGTCACGCTGCCTCTTCTGGAAGACCGCATTGCTAGCCTCAGGCTTAGGGATAATTGCTCCACAGTAGCCCGTTTTAATTTTTGCTCGATTTTTGCTTAAAGAATTATCTATTTATGCATATCCTCTCTTTTAATCTATTCCAGAAAAATTTATCAGCGAAGAAACGCAGCGGAAATATTATTTCCGCCGCGGTTATAATATTGCTCCTTATGTTCCAGCTCTGACAGTGGTATCATGTGGCAAAATTCACGGGCACGTATATAATAGTGCAGACTTTACTGCTGCACGCAGGATTGCAGAGCCCTTCGCTGCTCGTAACATTGCAGACCATTCCATCCGCTGTACACAATATTACAGATTACTGTTACGCAATGTGCAATATGGTGAAAATTCCACTGCATGTAATGTTGTTGATCGTTTCACGGCACGACATATTGCGTACATTTGCAGCATAGGCTATCAAGCAGACTATTCCACCGCGCGCGATAATGCAGACCACGTCGCATAGTAATACAGCAACTATATCGTCGCACGGCACTGAAGAGCATATAATCTTGCAGTAAATACCAGTAATTCACTATTATATAACCTCTCATAACATTACAAGCCATAAAACCATACACAATTACCCATCACATAACCTGTGCGTACATCACTAGTAGCGCCGCACGTAACATTGCAAACTATATTACCTAGCAATAGCGTACTTCTTATATCCCCTCTCATAACATTACAGGTATCAATCCTACACATAACGTTACAGACCATATCACCAGGCAGTATTCCACCTAAATTGCACCTCATAACATTGCAGACCATATTGCCCTACGCAATATCGTCCACAAAACACAATTGCCATTTCACACCCCGGCCACTGCGGGAAGGCTTCAGCCGCGATGTGGCAACACCGCAAAGGTCGGCACTGTTGCGACATCGTCTGGAACTCCGCCAGCGTCTTGCCTTACTTACCTTGGCTTTAGTATTTCAAGCCCTTAACCTTTTGTTGCTTTCACGCAAGCGCTTTTTATTTTATTTCATTATTTAACCAATTAACGTGTAGAGTAAACCTTTATTCCTCGTAATAATAATAACACTGTTAATAATGTCCACAAATGGCAAGAGTGTGCTTTAGCGTTTTGTCGAACAAGTAACCGCGTGTGATTTAAGCCTTTATCCCAGAGCACCTCAGGGTTTAGTTTTAAATTGTACTATCCCTATGAGAATTCGGGTATGACGTTCATGGGTATGGGTTGAACGTTTATACTGTATATTTTGAGCAGTTTTTTCTATTTCTTTTCCAAATCTCCAAGCAAAACACATTTGTGTCGTTTTTAAAAATGTGATATAATGGCTAGTTTTAATTTTTCCACTGGATAGGCAATAGATATACTACATCACTGATAAATGAATCAACTAATGCTGCTATTATGTTTCAAGGCCAATCAGTGACCTAGTAATCTCTATATAATTTTTATTCATATTCACGTCACCAGTAATACCACGTTTTCTTGGTAGTAAAACGTGATATGTTTTAGCTAACTCTGTTGACGATGGCCCACCTGGGACTTCGCCCCCCCCCCCCCATCACGACTGATTTTGGGCTATTGTAAAATAGTGGGTACCTCTGTTGACAAAGTGGTGCCAACAGCTCTTATGCGACATTAGCTTAACGAGTAAATACAATTTTTCAGAGCCATATTTTTATTTGGAATATTAGGTAACTATGAATATCTTTATGCCGAGTAGCTCGTGCCTTCCTGTTGTTGTGAAATTTTTAAAAATCGTGGTACCGCTGGTTTATGTTGTTGTTCAGCTTATACTCATTCTGATGTGGCTGAATATTTCTGTGTTAACAATCATGGCATAACCACTCATACTTTTAAAATTGCGTCTCATTTGCTTTTATGAACTAACTACATTTTTTCTAAGAAATTAACATTATCTAATTTTATGAGTCCGCTATGTTTATTTTCATAACTTCACCACATTTTCTATTGTTCAAATTTCTATACCAGCAAGTGCTTCACATTCACTACATAGGCTCATTGCAAGAATATCCATAAGCTTCTTTTGTACAGCACTGCACAAAACCTTCTTTACGTCGCCTTTCTCACACTTGTCTTAAACTATAGGATATAAAATATTATTCGATTGCCCCTTAGCAATCATGGGATACCTGTGTATGCTGGGCCTTATCTAGGTTGACACGAGAGAAATTTGTATGTACGTGCAATAAAGCAATATCGTGAGTCATTCATCATCAATTATGTATAAAATATCAATTCCTTGGAGCAACGGCAAGTGTCGACTATAGACATCATGCAGTGTTGTATAGTACAGTTGCCTAGATGCTATTATTGCTCTAAAGCTCAAAATTTCCTCGTCATTTTAGAACGTAAAGTAATGTTTTATTATATGGTATAATGGTCGATTTGCCTAGATTTTGTTCACTATATCGTTATTATACAGTAGTTCATATGTATCAAAGTTACTTTTTAACGCTGTTTAATTTTCTAATATTATGACTAACATACTCTAGAGTTTTGGCATTTTTCACATCTCAGTCAACCCATCCGACTGCCTGAAAAATATATACTATTATGACTAAACTCTTTCTGCATCTCTTTGAGTGGACAGAAAACAAAATTCCTCGCCTTCATTTATGATGGCCAGCTAATTCTAGTTTCTTTGGCATGGTTCACATCTAGGGAAGCCCACCATGCAGACTCTCTGCAAAAATATTTTTGAACATTGCTCAACTCATTCTACCCCTTTTTGTGTGGACAGATAAATGTATATACAGGATGTTGCAAAATTCTTGTTACAAAATTCGGCTACTAGTAGAAAATATCAATAGAAACACTTTTTCTTCAATAAAATAAATTTGAAAAACTTATTTTTCAGGTATTGCATGGGCTAAGAAAATTTATAGAAATTCAAGATCATACTGCAGTGTGGCATGTATTGAACCGGAATAAATATCATCCGTATCACTTCCAGAGAGTCCAGGGTCTACTTCCCATAGATTATGCTCATCGTGAACAATTCGCGCAGTGGTTTTTAAACCAGGACTTAGAAGATCCCCCTTTTGCAGAACATGTGTTGTTCACGGATGAAGCTACCGTCATCCGTGATGGAATTTTTAATGTTCAGAAGTTTCACGTATGGCAGCAGAACGACCCTCATGTCGTCCATCAACATCGCCACCAGCATCGCGATACTGTCAATGTTTGGGCAGGTATCGTTCACAATCAAATCATTTGCCCATACACTTTGCCTGAGAGTCGCACTGGAAATACGTTTACAGAGTCTTTCTTGAAGAAGTCCTTCCGGATTTATAGGGCGATGTGCCATTGGCTATTCGCAGAAGACTTTGGTTTCAACACGATGGAGCTCCGGCATATTTTGCTCTGAATGTGAGGCGTTTTCTCTACCTTCAATTTTCAAATCGATGGATTGGTCGTAATGGTGTCTGTCCTGGCCACCAAAATCCCCTGATCTGTCTCCGCTAGATGTTTTATTGTAGGGGCATATGGAAAGTTTTATTTATGACGCACCTGTCGAGTCGGAAAAAGACCTTATCGCCCGAATTGCAGTTGCTGCTGGAGATATCACTGAGATCCATGGAAACTTTGGCAATGTACGCAACTCCCTTCGACGAAGGTGCAGTTCTTGTATCAATGTTCATGGTAGACATTTTGAACAATTGCTGCAATGAGATCCTTGCTAATAAAAACTATCTCTTGTTATTGAGTAGTAGACCTACCCTCGTGTGTATAAATGAGCAGAATGCATGTATGTATAGGTAACTAATTATCAGCGTTCATTATTTACATGATCATCTCACAAGCTAAGCGTTTTTCGAATTTTTTATTGATGACAATGTGCATATTGATATAATCTACAAGCGGCCAAAGTTTGTACCAAGAATTTTGCAACACCCTGTATATACTTTAATCTTCAACGAAAACATTATCACTCCTCTCACTTTGTTCGCGGGTGATAAAACTGCAGAACATGAACTGAACGCAGGATGTATAGTTACTCTTGGTTCCCATGCACAATAATTATACGTCAAGATTTCCAAACAAACACGCTCTGGGCCCAACTTAATGTTGTTGACTATGGCGATAGTGCTTCCTTCCATTGTTGTTCTCCTGTCGATGTTCTTTTTTTTTCTCTGTTTTCCTTGTTAATGTATTCTAGGCTCGCTGTATTCATGCATGTTGATCCGGTGTGGGAATATCCCAGGGCAAGGGCACCATATATTAACATTCTGCACGTTCCTGTTTCCTTCCATTCCTTGGATTGCAGGTTCCAGATCGGGAGGCTAAAGCTAGGACTACACTGTAAAATATTTTCATTTGAAATGGCAGAAAGTGTACGGCAGCCCATTGGTCGAAGTCTTCTGAACTTTCTGTTAGCTGCAGCGGAATCTCTGTTGCGGAAACACAAACTGCTCCCCGGCAATATTTATAGATTGTGAATTTAAATATGATTCCGTTGTTTATGTGATTATATGGTTAAAATGAGTGGTTTATGGTTATATGAGTTTCTGAGTTTCGAGAGCGAATGTTTTCGGTAAATCCTGCTTTCACGTTTTGTTTACTAACCCAGTACGCTTACATTGTTATAATCAAACATTTACAATATGGATTAATTCATAAACAATTTCCTTTAATTTTCAGTATATGTAGAGACACATTATTATCGCAAAAATATGTGAGAGATGTCCAAGTAATGCAACTTTAATAAAACTTCGTTGGTGTTGTTAACATTACGCGACAACAGTCATGAGCATGGGAAATTCGAGTAATATTGGAAAAAACGCTAATATCAAACTAATGGACTTGGGATTTAAGGAAGATTGGGAAAATTTCCTGGTGACAAGCCTATCGACAGATATTTCCAAGTGATATTACAAAAACAATGCATAATTAATGCACATGTAGGAAAGAACGGAATATTCGTTCTGTAAACAACGTGAACTACAGTCCTTCCAGCGAAACGGACACTTTAGGTTTTTTTTCCTCAAAACGGGGAAAATTACAAAGACTTTTTTTTGAACCGTTGAGTTCTTACTGTGTATATTAATAATGCAGAAATGTTAAAGATAGAATAACATATATTTATATACCTATATATCAGATGTATAATATTTATATATTGAAAAGGTATTAACAGTTCAATTAATGAACTTAAGTTACCATTAAGTTAACCTTAAGTTAGATACATATCAGTGCATTATATGTTTCGTAAAATATAGAAGACTCCCGCTGGTGGAGGCTACAACTTAGGTATAATATTACTAAATCTGAAAATAAGTATTGAATCATAAAGAATACTATAAACTTCTGATCAAAAGCTTAAAACGAATTAAAAGTGTAAAAAATAACGTTTTAGAGATAAATAATAAATAAACTCCTTCGATTAGGGAAAAGAATAAATATACCTGCTGTAAAAATGCATTAAGAAATGTAGATTTTTATCTAATAATGAGCTTCTCAGTTCATCAAAATTATAAGACCAGGGAGGTAAATGTTTAGTTCTAGGGTTTTTTCCAGCGTTTCGGATCAGTTACGGGCTTCTACTGATGGTGTGAAGGTGTCACAATGCCCAAAGCAAGCAAATTCTCCGAATTAAAATGTGGTCGAATAGTTGAACTGCATAAGCCAGGTTTGTTGCACAGTTCTATCGCAGCTGAGAATCACCGCAGTAAAATTGTGATTCGCAACTTCCTAAATTAGACCCTGGGAGTTATGGAACAGCAAAATCTTGTGGTAGACCGACAAAAATTTCCCTTGCATTGAGTAGGTGAATTAAACGGGTTGTTTCTCAAGACAGAGGACAATCTTCCAGCAAATCAAGCCCCTCACAGTTGCTGATTGCAGTTCAATAACCATCGGGCATGAAGAACATAAAGCGTCTGAAAGGACTTCTGTTGTTTCCGCGTCATTAAGTGGCCTGCTTACAGCTTGTTCGAGAGCACCAAACATGGGACATTGAAAAGTGGCCTAAAGTTTGCTTTCTGACGAAAAAAAAAAGATATATCTGGATAACTTTGATCTCTTCCAGCGGTAATGGCATGACAAATAAATGCCTCCTGGAATTTTTTCCAAGCTCACAGCGGTTTAGGCTCCGTTATGGTGTGGGGTGCCTTCTCCTACAGGGAAGCAATGAAGCTTCGGGAGGTGCAGGGTTGTCAAACAGCTGATAGTTATGTCGGTATGTTATAAAGATCATCGTCGACGGAGGGCACTCGTTTGTATGGTGATGAATGGTTTTTCCAGCAGGATAATGCAGCAGTCGACATTGCTCGCTAGAATATGACCTTCTTTCAAGAAAATCGGGTCCCTAGTTTACATCATCTAGCATGTTGGCTGGACTTGAACCTAATAGAAAATGTTTGGGGATGGATAGCGATAGATGTTTACGGAAATTGTATACAATTTTTGGTTTCCATCTCTCGTGGAAACCCTCATTTTTAGTATTCCGGGAAGCATTTTTGAGGTTATCAGTAAGAATGGAGGCAGTACTCTTTATTAAGTTCAAACTTTGCGCACTTCAACGTCGTTGTCGAAGGTTACTTACGATTTCTGTTTGTGGTCTTATAATTTTGATCAACTGAAAAACTCATTATTGGACATAAATCTAAATAAATTATTACAGCAGGTATTTTTTGTCTTTCTCACCATTTACCTTTAGGAATTACTGATCCCTAGTCGAAGGAGTTTATTTATTTATCACTAAAACTTTGTTACTTTTTACATTTTCAAGCGTTTTTTACCTTTAGATCAGGAGTTTATAGTACAGAAATACGACATTGATGATAATGTCAGGCGGTCTGTAGGGCACACTCTTGATGATGTAGCAATGAAGAGGTTAAGACACTTGCATGTTAACGTGCAGTAAGTCACGATTGGTTCTCAAACGCTCTCTTGCTGTTGTCTCTTTAACTTCCTGGAGAGATCCTAGTGCCCTGTTTCGCCTTTCCCACACATGGGAACGCAGATCACTATATATATATATATATAATTTATCGTAAATACAATACTCTCAGCTTCCTACCAACACCCCATCCCTTTAGCTAGCCTCGCCACCCCTAAGAGTTTTCTGTCGTCGTCGGGCATCGAAAACTGGCAAACTCTGTCAAAGCTGCTAGTAGCTGTAAACATACTCAGCGGTTCAAGATTTTGATTTCGGAGACGCCTAGACAGTAGACTTGCATCAAAATGACGTAAGAATAACGAGCGGACTCAAAAAAGCTGCAGTATACTCAGTTTTCGGAAGCTGTATCACGATGGCAAAAGGTTCTCCCGTTTTGACCTACCGATAATTTTCAGTGGATTGTGGGTGGAGTCTTGGCATCAACTACACGTCACTATTACCCAACTGCCTGTCATTCCGACCCCACGATAGCACTGGAGTATCAAAGCTGACCCAGTGGCAGTAGTTTACTGTGGCCAAAGGTTATCGCAGCAGGCAGTCACTGGGGCAGTCTGATGACACCACTGGAATGTCGCCATTAAAAGAGAAAGCTGCACGGGCCAAGGGAGAATGTCGTATTCCCTAAGTCACAGCGATATCCTGGTGACAGACCCTTTCGCAGGCAGGTCGGGAAAGCCATTAGGCTAAGTTTTGTTAGGTTCTACCATACTCCTACTCCTAGTGCTAGTCTCCTGCACTTGTCTTAGTTTTCCTGGACACCTGCATATCCCTTCGGGCACAAGATAAGCTATTCCATCTAACAGAGTTATGTTAAAGAGGTTTCTCCATTCTCCCATATACAGTTGATCCTTTTACTTCTCGACTTCATCTTTTCCGGTTTATTGTTCATATGTATGTCTAGGTCCTTCGTTGCATACATGCATAACGTACTGCCTGTCTCTTCGAAACCGAACAAAGGCCGTAGAACGACTGTATCAGTACTGATGATCTGTTTTTCTACCTTTCTCGGCTTTTCCGGTTTCTTGTTTGCATGCTCAGGTCCCTCGTGTTTGACACGCTGCCAGTCCCATCAAGACGCGGAATAGGCCGTAATACTGAACTACGTTATTTGAAAGCCGAAAACTCTATAGTTGTAAGTTGCCTTTACTTCCGAAAACCATAAATATCAGCAGATTCCTATTTACAATTACTCTTTTAAAAGTAAATAGAACTTTATTCCGTCTTATCTGTATACACTGATTCGCTCATCCACCTACTAATGTGTTTAGCTGCTCTTCTTTTTGTTTCCCCGTTTACTGTTCTCATCTTTATTTTCTTTGTTTGCTTGGCATAGAAGCTATGCGGAGGATGGATCACAGCGTAAGGGTAGTAACATCGGTCTATCCCTCATATTGGAAGTCTCCTCCAACACACCTAAATCAGCTCTCTAAACGTATTTAATTTTGTGCCTGCATTGATTGCTTCTTTCGTCGTTCGTTCTCCTACAGTTAGTCCTTTTCCTCTTCTTCCTATTCTTCCCGCACTGCTTTTCTCCATGCTTGGGCGGCTACCTCGTGTTGTTTGACTTATTACCTGTCCCTTCTTTCTTCCTCTCTTGGAATCGCTGGCCCCTCGTTTCCCTTCACGTGTCGGAAGCGCCGCCGTCGCAGCGGCAGCAGGAACAGGAAACTGCTGAGGCGCTGGGTCCCAGCGAGCGCCTAAGGGCGCTAGGGGCAAGGTGATCGAGCTCCTTCCAGCGACCGCAGAGGCCCCTAAATAGTGTGGTGCTCAGGCGCCTTTAGCTTTGGAGCAGCTCAGGCGCCTCGCTAGCTGTAATTTGTGTAGGAGTATTAAGGTCGGAGTTGGGTTTTGTTCAAAAAAGAGTAAGGGCGTGTTAAGCAGCACATGAATCACATTAATCAGGGTGACTCTAGACACATCTTACGAAGTGAAGCAGGCACACCTTACGGAAGGACTCAGACGCATCTTACAGAGTGACTCAGCCACATAATGGTATTACAGAGTGACTCAGCCACATAATGGTATTACAGGGTGACTCAACCACATAATGGTATTACAGGGTGATTCAACCACATAATGGTATTACAGGGTGACTCAACCACATAATGGTATTACAGAGTGACTCAGACATATACCACACAGCGATACCCCCTGTTGTGCAAAGCACTTTAGTCCTAAATTTTGAATATGATAATATACGATGCATGGTTTGAAAATCAAGTAATCATGTCAAATGATTCTTCCGTAACCGATTCATGACAACGAGCTCTAAAAGTGACGTGGCACCGATAAAATTTTCCCGTAATTTTTTAGGGCTCTAAGCAATGACACTGCTTTCGGTACTATGATGTAAAATATTTTTCACTATTTTGCTACGTCAGCCTGAATACTTCATTGACTGAGTCCTGTGAAATACTAGGTACCAAAAAGCAAGCATTAAGAACAAGATAATAAAAACTCGATTATTAGAACCAAGTACTCAAAGCCATGTGACTATAGGTTGTTAAGAACTAATTAGGTGCTTGGACTTATGTACCAAGGCGCTAAGAACTGCGGAGACATTGAGAACTAGGTGGGTACTAACAACGAGGTGGGTTTTAACAACGAGGTGGGTTTTAACAACCAAGTGGGTTCTAACCGCCAGGTGGGTTCTAACCACCAGGTGGGTTCTAACCACCAGGTGGGTATTAACGACCAGGTGGGTGTTAACGACCAGGTGGGTTCTAACAACCAGGTGGGTTCTAACAACTAGGTGGGTACTAACAACCAGGTGGGTGCTAACAACCAGGTGGGTTTTAACAACCAGGTGGGTTTTAACAACCAGGTGGGTTTTAACAACCAGGTGGGTTCTAACAACCAGGTGGGTTCTAACAACCAGGTGGGTTCTAACAACCAGGTGGGTTCTAACAACCAGGTGGGTTTTAACAACCAGGTGGGTTCTAACAACCAGGTGGGTTCTAACAACCAGGTGGGTTCTAACAACCAGGTGGGTTCTAAC
>LQNS02000303.1:15398543-15412644 GCA_001587735.2 Parhyale hawaiensis
ACAACCAGGTGGGTAGTAACAACCAGGTGGGTAGTAACAACCAGGTGGGTAGTAACAACCAGGTGGGTAGTAACAACCAGGTGGGTAGTAAGAACCAGGTGGGTAGTAACAACCAGGTGGGTAGTAACAACCAGGTGGGTAGTAACAACCAGGTGGGTAGTAACAACCAGGTGGGTAGTAACAACCAGGTGGGTAGTAACAACCAGGTGGGTAGTAACAACTAGGTGGGTTCTAACAACCAGGTGGGTAGTAACAACCAGGTGGGTAGTAACAACCAGGTGGGTAGTAACAACCAGGTGGGTAGTAACAACCAGGTGGGTAGTAACAACCAGGTGGGTAGTAACTACCTGGTGGGTATTAAGAACTAGGCGAGTATTAAGTACTAGTTTGGTACTAGAAACTAGGTAAATACTAAGAATTTTGTAAGTACTAAAAGCCAGATAAGTAGTAAAAACTAGGCGCGTAGCTACTAAAAACTAGGTAAGCACTAAAACTAGATAAGTAGGCATACTAAAGACTAGGTGGGTACTAAATATTATGTAAGTGCTAAATACTAGATAAGTACTAAAAACTCGATGAGTAGGAAAAACTAGATAAGAGCAGAAACTACCTAAGTGCTAAAGCTAGATAAGTAGAGAGTAGTAGGTTAGCACTACGAATTAGGTAAGCATTAAGAGCTAGATAAGCACTAAGATCTAGGTGAGCAGTGAGAAGTAGAAAAGCACTATCAACTAGATAAGTGCTATGGAGTAGGTAAATACTAAGAACTATGTAAGTACTTAGAACAAAATAATGAGTACCATGTGTGAAAAACTGGGTAGGCACTAAGAACTAGGTAGTGCTAAGAACTAGGTACTAATAGATAAACACTGAGTATCATGCACTAAAACTTATGTAAGTGCTAAGGACTAGGTAAGTACAAAGGACTAGGTAAGTACAAAGGACTAGGTAAGTACAAAGGACTAGGTAAGTACAAAGGACTAGGTAAGTACAAAGGACTAGGTAAGTACAAAGGACTAGGTAAGCATAAAGGACTAGGTAAGCATAAAGGACTATGTAGGTACCAAGATCTGGGTAAGGACTAGGAACTTGGTAGGAACTTGGAACTTGGTAGGAACTAGGAACTTGGTAGGAACTAGGAACTTGGTAAGTACTAGGAACCTGGTAGGTACTAGTAATTAATACGAGGAACTTGGTGCCTGAAACTAGGTACTAGGCACCTAGGTACTTACTCAGATCCTGGTGCTAAGAACTTAGTGCCAGGAACTTGATGCTAGGAACTTGATGCTAGGAACTTGATGCTAGGAACTTGATGCTAGGAACTTGCTGCTAGGAACTTGCTGCTAGCTAAGGACTAGGTGCTAGGAATTTGGTACTGATAACTTGGTACGTGACTTATAACAAGGTAGTGATAATTGGCTACTGATAATTGAATACTGAGAACTAGCTTCGGGAACTAGGTACCCTATGGACAAGAAGCGTATAAGGTTCTAGGTGCTACATAAGGACTAAGAACCAGTCACTAGAAGAGTGCACGGATTGGGACATGTGAAGATATTTTTCGATCAGAGCACGGAGCCTTTCTCTGAAAGAAGCAAGCAGTGTAAAGTGAAGAAAACTGTAGGTTCCTCAGCTCCGGATTCATCAATCGTAAAATTCTTCATGCAATTCCCTGGAGGCGGCCGAAAACTCCAACATGAAACGATTTAGCTTAGGGTTGGTTGCATTCTTAATTGATTCCCGATTAACGTGCGAATAGTGATCAAAGGTGGAGAATTGAACTCGTAGTATAAACTCAGAAGTGAAAGCTCTCTGAATTAGATGACATTGATCGAAGTCAGCGAATCGAACTCGTAGTATAAACTCAGACTAAGTTGAAACGTAAACTTTGTTTAGTTGCAAAGGAATATCGTAAGTCAAAGCATCGTTTCTTCCTAAATATAAAGAGTCCTTCTCCCAGGACGACCCTATGGGTCACCTATGCCTTCCTTACCTAGTCCTTCAAGACGTCTTTCTTTCCTGCCCACTATGCCCCTCCCATATGCTTGTTCCTACGATAAAGATGTAATATTTTTATTCTTCTTTCAGAACATCACTGTTCCCATGATCTTCAATGCAGCGTAGGAACAACGTCGCCCAGGGGTTCTGCTTTTCTATTTACATGCTATGCGTCCCTTCATCTTTTTCTCTTGGAAAATCTTTGCCGTGACTGAGGAAACTTTAACTCATACAATAATAGGGATGCTAACTGAAGTATCATCCTTAGCCGCTGAACTCATCAACCTGAGCCCGTAGCGGCTCCGGCGCCCCTTCACTTTCAGTCTCTACAGGAAGTGCTCGCGAGTTTGAATGTCGGCGATGTTTGAAATTCGTGTCACTTTTTTTCAGGCGGGGAGACCGCGAAGTGCATGTCGAGCAGCAGAGAATGTGGAGCATCGGAGGGGCCGCCGCGTCGTGTCGACGTATTGCGGTAGGTGGTGGCGCAAGTCTTAGGGACTTGAGGCGGGTAAACGGCGGCTACGGCGGTGCAGACGGTGGCGCAGACGGTGACTCCGGTGGCGCAGACGGTGGCTACGGAGGTGCAGACGGTGGCTACGGCGGTGCAGACGGTGGCTACGGAGGTGCAGACAGCGGCTACTGCGGCGCAGACGGTGGCTACGGTGGCGCAGACGGTGGCTACGGTGGTGCAGACGGTGGCTACGGTGGCGCAGACGGTGGCTACGGTGGTGCAGACGGTGGCTACGGCGGTGCAGGCGGTGACTCCGGTGGCGCAGACGGTGGCTACGGAGGTGCAGACAGCGGCTACGGCGGCGCAGATGGTGGCTACGGTGGCGCAGACGGTGGCTACAACGGTGTAGACGGTTCGGATTGGTTCGGATTCGACAGAACATCCGATTCCTACGTATTATTTTCATACATTCAATGCCAGTTGCGTCCCCGTCAGCATCGAACAATTTAGGAATCGGCCTTTGTTATTCTGCCAATAGTTGCCATAAAAAAGCGTGTCGTTGAAATTGTCATAGTCCGTAGTACAAGGCAACAGCTATGAAATTAAATGGCTCATAATATTAAAGGCTATTCGAATAAATGTCACTAATTGGCTGCTGGTTCGTCAATGAAATAGAATGATGTGCTCCTCGAATGATTCGCTTCACCACACGATAAAGATCTTCTCGTCTCGAGCAAATAAATTAATATCGTATTACTATCCAAATCTTTTCAGATACGTATACACCTAGCAACTAAAATAAAGGCTCCTCGAATGAATTAGCGTCGCACAAGGAAAATGAATGGACCGCCACATCTGCTCTGTTACTGAGAGGAAGAAATATAAAAAAGTGGAAGAATCTGGCGTACAACAGGGAACTGCTACCCTATCAATGGGTGCTGCTCATGCACCCGCTGCACCCAAGCACTTCCCAGCGCACCAACTTCCTACTTCTCGTCCGTCTTCCAGCTACGGAGTGTCCGCAGCGACGCATCTAGGAGCTGTCGGCCGCTTCGTAAACTTCCGCGTGCTGTTGTTAGAGCGCTCCACTGGCCTTGGTAATGTAAACAACGAATGGACTTGGATGAATAGTAGACGTGTCTACGCGGTAAACTTCATACGCCGTCGGGAGATACAACTGATGCAAATAATGGGACAGACAACATTGACATTCGTGGGGATACGCCATTGATGTATTTGATGGGACTGACTACATAGGCCTTCCCGGGGATACGCAACTGACATATTTGATGGGACTGAGTACATAGGCCTACCCGGGGATACGCCACTGACGTATTTGATGGGACAGACTACAAAGGCCCTCAGGAACACGTACCATACATGTTTAATTGGACAGACTTCATCGATGTCTGAACTAAACGCATGTCACGTTCTTTGTGGGACATGCTGCATATCGCCAATGGAATCAGCGTCATCCTACATTACTGCATAGCGAAATCAACTTTGTTTGTCTCTGCACCAGTTCGTAAATGTTTTCCGTTCTTACGGCACGTTACTTTTTCGATGAGGTACTGTAGAAGCTTATTTAACAAATATGATATTGGTCAACAAACGCTTTATTGCTGGGATTCCTGCAACTATATAAAAGGTACTTCCATAAGTAGTGCGAAAAAATTCATACAAACTCATTCACTGAATATTTTAGCACAATTAGTTAACAATTTTCATTGCAACACCCTTCTACTTTGATACGCTACCGGAGACGGTATTTCCAGGCCTGGCAAACGTTGTGGAAGACTTTCTCCGGGATGCCCTTTAGAGCCGATATAACACGAGCCTTGATGTTCTCATTCGTGTCCCAAGGTTTTTTTTCCAGGCTTCATCTTAAGCGAGAAAACAAACAAAAAAAAAGCATTGGAGAGCCAGGCTTGGACTGTTAGAAGGCTGGGGCTTAGTGTAGAAGCAGTAGGGTGTAGGTTTTGGCCAGAAAATCGTTGACAACAATTGGCGTATCGGTCGGGAGGTTACTGCATGGGAGTCCACTGCGGAGTTCGTCGGCGACCCCTCGGCTCTCCTTGAACAACTTGTACCTTCAGAAAGCTCGTGATTACGATAAGCAGTCACTCGCAAACACCTACTGAATTAATAAAAACATTACACTGGCAGACTTATCAGCTTTAGTTAGTTATAGTTAGAAAACTTAAGCCTCCGTTTCCAAGCGGAATGATATCACAGAGCAAAGAGCAAGGGACAAATAGTATGTCGACATAAACGGGGAACCCATGTACGAAGGTGTTCCTACACAGGATCAACGCGCATGTGAACAGCAGTGGGGAAAGAAGAGGAAGAACAGAATAAAGCATGAGCAAATAGGAGTATGAAATTGGGAAGGAGGCAAAGTGGGCACGAGAGACAGACATCCCGAAGGCCTAGCTAATGGATGAGGTAACCTACACGAGCCCCCTGGGGTTGCCGGGCCCCATAACATGGGATGGGCAACAGGTTTAGCACAAAATTTGGTAGCCTACAGTAGATCCACGAACGATCCATCGCACAGTGTCATGTAGGTAACTTCAAAATGGTGTTAATGGAAACATACTCTGCTGCAGATCGGAGGCACCTGCGACTGAATGCTTTTCGAAGCTAACAACTCTCCTTCCCACAACCCAGCCCAGCAGGTTGTAAATTCATTGTCGTGTATCATCGCACCATGAATATATTATTGGTTGTTACGGCGGTAGTTACGCGCCTTTTTTGATAAATTCCACTTTATAATTCTAAAATTTACCAGATTTCGTCTCATATTAAGGTGATCGAGTGTTGTTTCTTTTATTTCATTACTTTTGTTCGTGTAGAATGTTCCTAAGGATCATTTAGCGATATTTGTTGAGTTTATACAGTATAATGTTGTTAATCGGAGAATATCAATGACGTGTATAAAAAAAAACCATGTGTCAGTCAAGTCTTAGTTGCAGATTGAAACCTAGTGTTAGCTCCAAAGCTCCTACGTAAAGCACCAGATTTTCTTTTTTTTTTTAGTCAGTTTAGCTGTGCGTTTCTAGAAGAAAACTGAGGCGTGGTTAGGGCGAAAATTAGTTACACCTAAAACCAGAGTGTAGTATAGTTATTTGTACTGCTTGCTTCTCACCATCTATAGGTTTATATAACAAATAACCTTTTCGGAGCTCTGGTAGTTGCATATTTCGGAGGAGAAAAGGAGCTTAGTGCCATGGCTTGATTTGGTTTGCAACTTTTGGCATATGGTGCCTCTCCCCATTGCATGAGGAGCGTTCGGTACATTTTAGACCCTCAGGAGGCGTGTTGTGAGCCTTTGGTAGCCCAATTCAACAAGGTTTAACTTTCCCGCAGCTTCATTTGAGCTTTCCATTGACTATTTTCGATCGAGCCTAAGGCGGTAAGAGTAAACCGATTACTCTTGGCTTTCGGTCCTCTCAAGCATCATTAGTTCGCGATTAACGCCGAAACTTCGGTGAAACATGATGAATAAAAGAGCGCTTGTAATTTTGTTGCACCGACTTGCTCTTCACTTTCCTTACTTAACGAAAAAGTTATTCGGTTTTTTAATGGCTGGGCAGATACATCAACTTGAATATATTTATAAAGCTATCATTTCATATCCTATGCTGGAGCGCGTATCTATGAAAGGTGTTACCTGTTGGATGATTTTGTGAGTCAATTTGCCATTTTGGCTTTAAAAATAACTTTCTTCTCTTAGACATTAATGGCCTCACAGTTTGGGCGATGAAATTAATCTTTCGAGATTTGACTTCTCCGGAACTTTGAACGAGTGCGCTGCATTCGCCTTATCAAGTACGGCTCCAGGTGTTAGCCCCTGACACTTCAGAAACTCATTAAAACTGATTACTTTTTTTTTAACCTTCATAAAACTCAGTCTTGTTTCACTTCACAACGTAGAGTTTGCAGCAGCCTCAAGCGCATTCCACGCGCTGTTAGCACTTTCAGTTCAATTCAGAGTTCAGGGGCCAATAATCCCATTTCCCCGGAGGTTGGGACAAGACAAGTCGAACTGATTAAGTCGAATTGACTAAGCACAGCTCGACTTTGCCGATCCAATCGATAAAGCCTAAAGTTTGCTGCTGTTCGTTTGCCCTTGCTAACGGTCATCTTCCTGACTTCGTCTCCCTTTCGGACCCTAGTCCCATACAAAGCGTTCCACCTCACATGTAAGATTCCTAATCCTACATAACGTGCTGAAGGTCCTTTTTTTCATTTATCCAAGCTTTGCACTACGAGACAATCTATGGATAGGAAGACTACAGCTGGAAATATAACTAAATTTCTCCTTCAGAACATAGCGGAACGTCAGACGACAACACTCTGACATACTCTTAATTCTCAACACCGAACAGACATTAGGCCCAGTACGGTCACACATCACACTACTGCCAAGACACCACCGTTGTCGCTTCCTACATTGCACTATTGCTACAGTATTATTTCTTATTTTACCGCAGTTTAATATATGACAATTAGTTTTAAAAGTACCGTAGCACCTCTAACGTTGGAGCCTCACTATACAAGCGTACACCCAACTCAAAAACGAACGTTCAGTTTGCTCGTCAGCCTGATGCACCGTGGAAATCCGTACACGTAGATACGGTCGCACGAACTTCTTGCGAACTGCACGTCCGCGCATAAATAAGATGTGGGGTTGTGTAATGTTACTTAATTCTTTTGTAAAGCGACGTCCCAACTTTTTTTCTTGTAGTTATATTTTTCCGCAGAACTCTGACTAAATTATAGATTATTGTTTTGCCTTACAAATATTTCACTAACTCCGAAGTTAGTCATGGGAACTAGTTTACTGTGAGCAAAATCAGTGAAGCCACAAGTGAACTTGTAGACAGGACAGGGGAATACCAAGTGGAATTTTTAAACTTCTTACTTAAGCTTCGTGGTAGCAGACCAGAACTTTGTTGTGTCGATTATCTTTGAGGACAAAACCTATTTATCCAATCACCTAAGTGTCATTGCTCTAGAGGGAAAAGTGAACAATTTAGCGAGGAAATATTACCATTAGCCCTCCGTGCCACATGAATCAGCTTGTAATGAACATTCACCGCTCTTCTTGAGCGTTGCTTCTGGCACCATTGACCGCGTTATGAAGGTTATTTGGAAGCGGATATAACTTCCTTTTGCCAGTCATTTTGTGCCTTATTACCTCCGCTAACTTGCTAAGGAGGTTATGTTTTCGTAGTGTTTGTGTCCGTCCGCGTGTTTGTTTGTCCGTCACCAAGATTACTCAAGATTTATGGACGGATTTCAACAATATTCTCAGGGATTGTTAGGTATGTTAGGAGGAACAGATGGTTGACTATTGGTGAATATCCGTCCGTTTGTGTGCCTGCTTCATTTTTCTTGTTGCCAAAACTCAGAAATTTATGGACGCATTTATATGAAACTTGTATGAACTGCTAGGTATATTACGCAGAGTAAATAACCAAATCTTGGTGATGATCTGTTGGTTCGTTCGCTTGTTTGTCACTGTGTTTGATTTCACATTTGTTAGCACATTAACACTAACATTTATGAATGGATCTTTATGAAATTTACAGGAGGAGTTAGTAATGTTGAGACATAATTGGTTAACTTTTGATAATGATCGGTTATTCCGTTTGTGTGTTTGACTTATGCTTGTCTTAATGTTCGTTAGCAGCATAACTCAAAAAGTTATAAACCGATCTTTATGAAAATTGCAGAAATTGTTAATAGCATCAAAAGGCACAAATTAATAAATTCTGGTGTTGATGCGAAGAAAGTCGTGGTGTCAGAACCAAGGAGCTTCAATGTCTATTAGAACCTCCTTGGTCAGAATCAAGTTGAATTTTTCGTTACCGTTGCCTTGCTTGGCGGAGGTATGCGCTATTAGAGTGCTGTGGTCTTACGCGTTTCAAAAAATTTAGCCTCGATACCTAATATTTATTTTGATCGCTGGTATACTGGTACAGCACTTTACATATTATAGTTCACGCTTCTTTTTCTTGCGTGTGAAAGCAAAATTGCCATTGGCAGAAGTAGGGATTATATAACACGCTGGAACAAAAACAAAACTTCCTGAATGAATATGAAATTTTTGAAAATTTCATCCTGCGCGAGGGTATTTTCTAGTGTCTATATTCTCGCTAAAACTTTAATTGCCTTGCCAACACGCAGAGTTAAATTCAGGCTGTCGTCGGACATTGAATTATGCTTGCATATCATACTCTGCCCTACAGAGTCGTGTAGCTGAAAGTTCTTTGAAACTTAGTAAAGATTGGGAGCATAGAACGGTCATGCCGTCATTGCAACCGAATAGATGAGTTACCTACAACTCAGGCCATGTAGTGAAGGATACCCAAGGACGGATATACTGGAAAGTAAAATTGAAAATTATTGATATTTAATATTGATATTATTGATATCTTTCTTGTACTTTCTTGAAGCGCTTTTATAACAATAACGAAGTGAGAGGAGATAATGTTTTCATGGGAGATGTAAGTGTATTGTCTGTCCACCCAATAAGTAGTCGAAGGAGTTGAGCTATGTTCATGTTTTTTTTTGCAGGGAGTCTGGTGGGCTGGCCTCGATGTGATCTATAAAAAAAATAGAAGTATATGGCCATCAAAACTGACGGCAATGAAAATGGTCTTACGGCACGTGGCTTTTTAGTTTTCCCCTGATTCCATTATTTTATTGCTTTGTGAAGTTCTTTGCGGAAATGTTGATCTTCACTTCGTGAGATCACCGTGTAAGTACCAATATTTTTCATTAAGATCCCTGACGACAGGATGTAAATTTGACTGCAAATTTATGCAATAGTTTCCTCTAGCAACAGCTCCCGCCCGCAACTAGAAGGAAATTCCAAGTTTTTCTACAGCTGTGCGCTGCGGCGGCGTAGATGACCTCGGCCTCTGTAATTGGGCAAGCGTCGACGTCCCTACGGACGGATGAGGAAGTTTCGCGGACCGCCCTCGGCGCTCGAGCAGAACTGAAGGAGGCGCTGCAGAGGGCTGCTTCTGCGCATGCGTGCCGCTGGTCTTGCAAAAACTGTCACAGACTTTAAGGACTTTTGCGCCATTTGCAAGCTCTTTGAGACCAAGGCGCCTTTATGGCTACCATGATAAAGCTCCTTTGCTGCTATATTGTGCTTGAGATCCGATTGTATTACGGCAATGGCTTACTAGTAACCAGTGGGACTAAAAGAGGTACATGCCGACATGGGACGTCTGCTGCAAAACTATCTCAAACGTACGGAATTTTGCGCCGTTCGTAAACTTATGGGACCTGAGAACGTTTGTAGCCCGCATGATTTCACGGCACGCAGACGAGCTCTGATTTATCTGTCTTCCTACAGGACCATTTCCTTTTGAATGCTCGAGGGACGGGAGGACTATATGTGAGCCTGTTGGTATATTGGGGACTGAGCTCTGCGTGCAACTTGTATTATTAACCATTGTTACACATTCCTTGGCCAGGCTAGCTATAATGAAACTGTGTGTCTCCATCACACTGTACAGGGGTAATCTGTTAAATTCTCTGTACCAACGCAGCGAACAGCTCGTACTCTTGTTTATTACCTGTGCTCTTGTATGAGATTGAGCTGCTCAATGCCATTCGTGTCTGCAGGTGTAGGCTGAGTGTATCTATTTATTTTGATGGCGCGTGGCCACTAGTAGTTGTAACTGGGCCTAATCACTAGGTTGAACTTTAGCTACTTGGTTTGTACTTGTATTTTGTGAACCCATTGTGTTCTTAATAAAGGTTTTTTATTTTTTTATTATTTTTTATCCGTCGCAACAGGGTGCATGTCAGCCGGAGGCATTGCAGCAATTACTTACCTTGGCTAAACTGAAGGTATGCTGGGCGTAGGCAGTTCATACGAAATTCCTCGCTGACTTTCGAATTTTGTGCCGTCCATAGAATGAGTAGGACCTCCTATCTCCAAGTACGCACGGAACATCAGTTTCTTTTTTTCTTTTGGGGGAGAGTTTGAGAATGGCGCAATAGTCCAGTCCTCATTAGTTCTGAACAAGGTAGTTCGATTTAGCCCTCTTATTAACTCTTCACTGCATGGTTTATCATGTATGATACTCGTAGGCACCTAATAGCGTTATCGCTAACGAAAAGGTAAGGTGAAAGGCTTAATCTTGCTTTTCTCGGCATAATCTTGTTTTTCTCTTTAGAATAACACAATTAGGTGGGGACCATGTTTGATAAACTAGCTATGTAGTGAAGTGCTAAAGTTTCTTTGTAGCTGTACTGTACGCATTTTAATAGTATCTTACTTTTAGATGAGTTGAGCGCAGATGGTCATAGGCTTGAGAACTTCCTCGTTCGCAAATTGATTGGTATTATAATCAATGACCTTTCCGAGTATCAGGATAAAACATTTGAAACTATCGAACAAAGTACTGCCTTCGTATGTTAGCGATATCTGCATCTATACTCTGTAGTGGCCTTCGTAGATGAACCAGGACATCCGAAAGTCTTCCTGGCTCTGAGGATGCCGTGTTCATAAACTCACACTGAGGTGAATTTTCAGCTTCAACTTGGTGGTTTTACATTCCTTTTACGAACTTGTACCTCAAGAAACGTGTAAATGTATATATGTCGAAATGGTACAATAGAGGTGCATTTCTTTGTCTACGTGGCATTAAATTTGCTATAAACGGTTTAATGACGACGCTAAGTAAGGCCAATCAATGATTGACGCTAAGTGACGAATAGCTAACCAACAAATGAAGTCATCGGTTAAGCCGAGAACCTTGTAGGTAAGGCGGCGTAGGTCTGGTTCTGCTAATATCCTATGATATATACGGGTTTATAAGGCACTTTAAAACACTAGATAAACCAGACCTACGCCGCGTAACCTACAAGGATTCATGGTATCTATACAAGACGCCGGCCATCTAATGGTCCATATAGAAAAATTGTTGACCATCTAATAGACGGTATCGAAATATATATATATATCCATAGGGTTAGATTAGTCACGTTCGTTCTACATAGGAGTATGTTACGGGAGTGGCATCCCCAGAGGACTCCATAAGTTGGCTTAGCTTTTGACCGTCGCTTAGGTTTCAGAACATATTTCTTCCAAATGCATTGTATAAAGTGTACATTCTACCTTCTTCCGTTTCTAATACACTGAACATTCAGTTGGCTATGACACATCATGGAACGAAAAAAAGCTGTTTCTGATTATACTGACCTTCTAAAATTAGATAAAATAACCCGCTGCATACTCTAAATACTTTTGACAACATAGTGAAACCCCTAAAGCGACCTTTAAACCTACATCACAAGTCCGAAGGCTGGAATGTTCGCAAAGGTAACTTAAGATGAATTTCAAATATCTTGTATTCACGGATGATTTGGTTGCATACTGAAGGGACATCAACTCAGTTTTAGAATTTGTTGTCAGCAAGGCTAGGGAGAATCAGTGTTTTGGACGGGAATCAGAGGCAATGCCATCATTGGACCATGCCAGGTAAACAAAAGAGTAATGCTGAATTCAGAAATATACTGTGAGCTTCTTGATATCTGCTTCCTGCCGTCGTTGCTGGTCCACCAGCTGTTTTCTCATTGATGTTGTACCTTTGCATTATCAAGGTAAACGTTTTCCCAACATTTCTAAGTTCAACTTTTAGAAACTGTCCACAATAACAAGTTTGCAAGATGCCAATATTAGGGAAGTTATTACAAAAAATATTGATCTGTATAGTCAGGGTGAACACACCAAAAAAGTACACCTCACGAAAGGCTTTTGTGCTATTTAACAAATTTGGTCGAGCGTAAAACCCATGTCTGAGCTAAGTTTCAGTAGACAACGCCTGCAACAACATATCCCTATGTGAACAACTTTTCAGTAGACAGAAGATAAAGACTTTCTTGGCCATCATGAAGGTCCCTAAAACACCATAACATTGAATGGAGTTGAGCAAATACTGTTCCATCCACAAAAAAAAATTGTGCTAAGACGTGATGGGTTTAATCTTAATCTGTAATGGATTTTCCTAGGCCGCTTTTGTAGTATCAACGTTTAGTTAGAAACGTTAAAAAGGCAGGTGGTATCTGGAACTCAGAGGCTAGGAGCGTTTGAGACAGACGACGCTGAACAGCGTGGTATATATTGTAAGCTGATGCGTGTTGAAATGCTGGTATTTAAGCCAATAATTATATAAGTTCTTGGTTCTTGGGACTGCTTATAAAATCAATTTATGCTTTTTGGGACTGCATATAAAGATCAGTTAAAACTTCGGTATCCCACAAGGACTTACATGGTTAAAATAAATTAACGCTTTCTTTTTGTAGGTACTTTCAAGTACCCATGATTTCCTTCACAACGCTTTTGAATAAACTGAAGCTCCTTCGAATAACTTTCGGGAAATCAATGAGATTGAATGCCTTTCAGCCACTCAAAGCTCCTTCGAATGTTTTTTTGGGTAAACTAATTGGTTATCAAGTTTTGTTTAGAGCCAGTGTATCATTAATGCTAATTATACGACTGTTGCGCAGAGTCTACAACCGCAACTGCCTCAAAGAGTTTGCTAGAGGTGTAAACTTACGTTCCGTTCAAAAAATACTTATAAGTCGTATATACTTACTGAAGACAGAAATTCTGTTACAAAATAATATTTATTAAAGCTTTTAGTAATTAAAAACTTAAGAAATAAAAGATGTACTAATAACAATAATGTTTACGGTCTAGTCCAGATATTTCTAGATAACAATTTCAGTACGAGAAAAGAGGCTAACAAACCAACAAAGGCTTGAGCGGATCTTTATAAAAAGCTAATTCTCTCCTAATATATCTCCTAATATATATCTAGCAATCGCAGTAAATTTCGTAAAGATCCGTCCATAACTTTTTGAGTTATCTTGATAAAAAGTAGTCAGATAAACAGACTCGAAAAAACATAACCTCCTTAGCGGAGGTAATTAGTAAGATTTAACAACGGAATGTAGTTCCAAAGAAAAACGAGTTACTGTAGTCGATCTTCGCAAAGCAGGACATGGCAGAAGGAACATCTCTAAATTGTTTAAACCGCTTGGTACCACCACAATGTTGGTGTAATGCACCATAAAAAGATTTGAAAACCGTAAAACCATTGTTGACATGCCTCGAACGGTCAGGTCAGTTGAAGCCAAAATCAGCAGGAATCCGCTGAGGAAACGGAAAATCATGGCTGAGAAGATGGAAATGTCACCAAGATTAATGTCCAGGTTCATTAGAGATGACCTACAGATGCGAGCTCATCGAAAGTCCACTGGCCACCTGTTAAGTCAGGCCTTAAGAGGAATCAGAATGGATAGATCCAAACAGTTGATGATCAGATACGCAGGAGGAGCCCACAGAAGTATCCTTTCCACGAATGATGGATTTTTCACTGCAGATTCAGCCGCCAAATTGATAAGGTATACGCAGAGATGGGCATGTAACTAGTTACTGTAACGGCTTAAGTAACGGGCGTTACTTTTTGTAACGAGTAACGGTATCGCTTTAGCATTTTGTGAAACGTAACGAGTAACGGTAACGCCCGGGTAGATTTTATCAAAAGTAACGGAAATTGCCGTTACTCGTTCCTCGTTACATTTTCAAAATTTGCGAAAAATACGAGAGATGAGCTG
>LQNS02000303.1:15421884-15456288 GCA_001587735.2 Parhyale hawaiensis
TTACCCTGGTTATTTGTTTCTTTGTCGATGTTTTAGTTCTTCAGCTGTTCCTTTATTGTATTTAAGGATGGTCCCAGCACCCTTAACTTAAGTACAAAAATAAAGGAAAATCTCTTTTGGCGGGAAAGCGAAAATCGTTTGTGCATGAGCCCGTAGCTCACAAAGTTCATTTTTCTGAAGTTAAGGGAAAGCCTGTGAGTTAAATAGACTTAGTGAAGTTTCGTGCATCCCGGCCCAGGCTTGCTACATGTATTGGGGTTGGACACTAAGTTCTTGAGTTTTTTCAAGATTTTGAAATGCAATTTCTTTTTCAGTTACGGAATTTTTTCAAAAAATTATATTTTGAAAACATTAGCAGTTCATTTTTCTTGTTTTTGAGTATTGTTAGTTTGTTTTTATTTTCAGCCCGCCCTAATGAAACGTCAGGTGGAGAAAAATGAGCATTCTCGACTTCTATCTACTTTTTTGTTTTTAATCAAGGTTCTAAGGCCACCAAAGCTGCTCACGATATTTGTGCTGCTTATGGAAAGGGCACCACAGCTGAAAGGACCGCTCGTTACAGTATTGGTGTGCGAAGTTCAAAAATGGAAATTTTTACGTCAAAGACTCACCTCGTCCTGGTCGTCCAGTTGAGCTCGATGAGGAACGATTGATCCATCTATTGCATGAAATCACCGTCAAACGAGTAGTTAACTGGCAGAGATATAGAATGTCCGTACACTGCTGTACAGAAACATATTCACTCGATGGAAAGGTTCAGAAACATGGATCATGGGCTCCGCCTGCTTTAAGTAACAGACACAAGCGAGCCACCATCTCCGCCTTGCTGCTTGTTCGTCACCGCTCAACTCATGGACACTAGCGACGATTAAATTTCTTTACAGAATCGATACTGGAAACGAAAAAAAATGGTGCTTGTATATTATTAAGTCCTATGCGCCGAGTTGTGTTTAATATGGAAGAAGAACTGAAGGCCTGGTTGAATGAGTCATTTTTTTTTAGTCAGATAGCTGATATTTTTATTGAGCTTTTCAAACACGTGTAAATAAAAAAAAGGCAGTGGCTCGAGCCCGGTGCCCACGCAACAACTTTCGTTGTCGCTAGCAGCCTAGAGCTAACTCACCTAATATGACTGCGTAGTCGTCGTCCATTCCGCTTATGCTTTCATTAGCTGAATCAGATCGTAGCAGTTCAATCTCCACCCTGAGCAGATGCCTTTTTATATTGAATTTGCATCACAGCCAAATTTCGACGCTTGAGGTTCAACAATCAGTTGGTATCCATGATTCGATAAGCCCTGGGCATTTCCAGTTAATTATTTTGACTGAACTATATTTTCTTAGTGCTGCTTAACGTTTGCTGAATTCCAAGCTGATACTGACGCTTTATCTTGCAAGGGGGATATTTTGCTATCTCAAATTTCATGGCAGTTCAACTTACGTTTCACTAATGGAAGATCTAACCTGCAGGGATGAGACCCATAATGCGGCAAAACCTATACTGGAAACCAGAATAATAAAAAACTTAATCACAAAATTTCTACCGTTATTTTTTACGGCTGGGCCTTCTACTAAGTGTCACAGTTTCCACAGAACACGCTCAATATTCGAGAGCTGAAAGACCTCATCTGCATCTTGGAAGCACAATAAACTCCTCGTGACTATGAAAATAAATTATACCCAAAATAATATAAAACGGAATTTACTGACTACAGATGGACATAAAGTAAGAAGTATTAATGAACATTATATCAGTACTACAGGGCCCAGCCGTCAAGGTAGCAGGAGAGCAAGCAAGCGACCAACAACTGTGTTTTATTATATAGTGGATAGTAGTAATAAGGTTGTATAAAACCTGGGGCAAGCTTCTTAATTGTATTCTCCTAAGGCTCCAGGACAGGGCACCATACTAATAAAGATAAACGTGAATAATTCAGTGTTCAAAGATACAAGAAACATAAATGGAGGAATATTTATGGTGCTTTGAAGATGCTAAGTAAATTTGTACAGCTAATTACAGCGAAACGATATCCTCTCTTCATGAATGGACGGGCCACCGCCCATTCCGCGGCCCTTTCTGATGGCCACTGATCTAATGGAAACAAATACACTTAGAACGGATATAATAGCTTCAGCACAGAAATTGACCATATCTCATCTTTGCGCAATCAAATTTTCATGAAACTTGCAGGGAAATCGTGACATTTTATGGAAACACTGTTGAGTGTGTTTGCATTTTGCTGTGTCTCCTAATTGACAAATCTTTCCATTTTATCTCTTTTTGAGGTGAATGACAATATAGCTTCTCGTATGTTCTGCTAAAATGGGACGTGGAAGAACTCTAACGAGAAGAAAGAAATTATCATCAAAAATGCTGCTAAAGGCACTTCTCGTGATGCCATTGACCGACAAATAGGACGCTATATTGACACAGTGACAATTCTTGAAGGACCCTTCACCACGGCAAAAGAACAATCCGATGCTGCTCATTCAAGGACTGTTGCTGATAGAGACATGAGAAATGTGGTTCGTCAGCTACGTAAAAGACACGGGCAAACAAGTAAATCAATGTTTACGGCTGCTGGGCTTGCTGAAGTGTTTAAAACCTAAAACCACAAGAAATGACATCCTTCACCCCATTGTTTCTGTCAAATCCCTTCTGAAATTGCCTCCTCTGACCCCAAGACATACAATTTTGAGGATGGAATGGGCAGAGAAATACATGAAGATCAACATGAATCATGTTCTTTTCACCGACGAAACCCGGGCAACCCTTGATGGACATGTTGGGTGGAGTAACTGGGTGCTACCTGGAGGTGAGTGTCATCGACGCGTAAAACGTCAACAACAGGGAGGTGGTGTTATGATATGGACTGGTATCTTTGGGGATCAACTTGTAGGTTCTGTTAGAGTACCTGATTGCGTGAAAATTACATCTGAATCATATTGTGGCATGTTAAAGAACGCCTTGGTCCCATGGCTGGATGACAGACCCCTTTCGTTGCTTCGAAACTTGATTTTCATGCATGATAATGCGCCTCCTCACTCTGCCGGTACTACCACAGCATTTCTGGACTCTTTGGGGTTCCCTGGAGAAAAACTGACGGTTTGGCCTCCGTGCTCACCTGATCTGAACCAAATTGAAAACTTCTGGGCCCTTCTGAACCGGGAAATTTACGCAGATGGAAGGCAGTACAACTCAAAATCTGTCTTGTGCGATGCTGTTGCTGCAGCAGCAAGGGCAGTTCCACCTTCTGCAATAAAGAAACTAACTGGCTGCATGGATTCAAGGGTTATTCAAGTTATTAATTGTCATGTGGGTCCTCTTCGCAAATAAAACTTTTTCAGTCTATGTAAACTTTTCAATTATGATTTGTTTAATACGTATTTTTTTCATTTATGTTCTTCATTTTTGCTCCTTTGGTGACGTACAGTAAAACTGTCAATATTTTGTTTTTATAGTACAAAAGCTATTACCGCCGCTCAGTGAAATTAGTAAAATTGACAAAAAATGCATTTTTTCTAGAACCAGCACGATTTGTCGTTTGAAAATTTACAGACACTATAAGCATCATAAGTTTATCTTTCTGAGAAATTTTCATTGAAACTTATAGACAAATAGTCGATAGTGGTCAGCTCTGCGATAAAGCTATTATTTCCGTTCTAAGTGTATAGTGCATTTTATTTTACCAACGTGTACTTCGTATATATGTGTTTATGATTTAAAAGTTCGAATGTTGGAAGCTATAGTGTGTTTTGAATTATTTTTGACATTACTGAATATATAGTTCGGAAAGAGAACTTTCGAATTGACTCTCCCAGTTTTTGCTCCTTCTCTCAATAAAGGTTTGGACTGCCTGATCCTATGTTATTGGGAGTATCGCCACAAGAGACCTCGCACACTTTACTCTGGCTCAGGAGCCTCCAAGCATGCGGATACACAGTTTCCATTGTTTGGAATTCATTTGGTCTAGAAATTATCAACCAGTCATGTCGCTCCCTGTTCTGCACACAGCCTCTGTGGATCGTACCATCGCTGACCCTGGACCACCACAAACCATTTTGCAAATCACCGATCAGGTCATAACTAAAAAGAATTTTCTATTCGTATCTGCTTTATTTTCTCATTTGTTTTTACTTCCGCTGCCATTCTTTTTCTGTTCTTCCATTTCTTTGCAGCTTTCTGTTCCACTTCAAGGCTATCATCCGCTCCTCAAACTTTTCGCTTTGTTTTTAAATGCTAATGAATGATCCTGTAAAAATAGAATGGGAATGTACACAGTACGTAACTAACTAATGTTACTAACTAATGTTACTAACTAATGTTACTAACTAATGTTACTAACTAATATTACTAACTAATATTTGCTGGCCCGTAGAATTCTCACAGAATCAAGCAATCTGTTATCATAACGGGGTGCAGCTGTACATACACTGGGAACAGTGTGCTTCACGCACAGCGATGATTGGTCAATGCGATCACAACTTCCACCAATCGCATTGGATTTTGAGGACCAAAAGAGACACTTCTGTGTATTTTTGTATTAAATACAGTACACGCACACACGCAGATCTCGTAGCAGCTTCACAAAAAGTTATTCATAATTGAATAATTGAAACGTTGACTAAAAAGTTGCACATACACACCTTATTTATTGCGAAGAATTTCTCCCTTGGTCCCCACAACCGAATGTTTTAGTTTAAAGCATTTAGCTCAAAAAAAAAAATTCTGCCTGTGTAAGTGATAATATAAGCGTCGAGCTGACCATGCAGGGAGTGGCAATCGCGTGAGTACTTTTGAAACGCCCTTGATCATTTCACTGGATCGCTACCCACAAGCCTTCCTCCTATCATCTTATTCTATGCATTTTATTTATGAACTAGTGGACCCGTGCTTGAAAAAACTCACGCAATAATCGATATGTTTGCCTAATTCCTATATAGGCTGGCGCTTAATCTTCTCTTACTTGCTTCTTTATTTTCTTCATTGATCCTTTGTCGTGCTCTCATCCTTAGGTCTTCTATATTGCCTGGCAGAATTAAAATCTTGAGTGAAACACTCCAAGAAACTTATACAACTTGGCAGCTTATTTGCAATGTGAGCGCTCCGTAGCAATGATACCGTTGATACCTTTTTTCAAACTCAGATATCTACTTCATTTGAAGTGCTGAAATTTTGGCCTATGAAAAGAAAACTGCTCCGTCAGATAAGAAAGACAGTACCGTAAGCTAGAAGAAATAATTGTCTATTGCCAGTGAAAATTTATCACCTCCAGAGTGCTTCATTGACCATCTGCTGAACATACGTCATGACCTGAGAGAAAAAGTAATAAAAGCAGACTTCAGATGCTGCATTTATATTACTCCGATTTTAAGAAGTTCTTCAAGCAAGAAGTGCACTCAGACAAAGCGATAAGGATCCCACTTTCACCATCTTCTGAAACCTGGCCATCGATCTCCACGGTAACCATGAAGCCTTTATTGAAGCTCCTTGGTTATACACTGCTCTAAACTTGGATGCGACCCCAGTCAGCTGATACGCAATGTGAACGCCTGTAGCCAAGATACAGTACTGTCTTCAAAACTCAAATAGCTATCTGCTTTATTGGGATGCTGAAATTTTGGCTTATAAACACAAAACTGCTTCGTCAGAGAAAAACAGTAAGCTAGAAAGAGTAATTGTCCACTGTCCGTGAAAAATTATCGCATCGTGAGCGATCCGTTGATCATCTGCCGAATTTACACGTCGTGACCTGAGAGAAAAAAGGCATAGAATAGGGCTCTAGGGCTCCAGAAGCTGCATATATAATGTTCCGATTTGAATACGTGTTTCAACAAAGAAGCGCAGATAAAGGGTTTCGCTATCTTCTGCAACCTGGTCATCGATCTGTATGAAAACGTAACTCAATTATAAAATCTACAACCTGGCCTCTTTTTCGCTTATCTATTTCCTTAGGAGCGGACACAAAATAAATAAATACACAAAGTGTTTTATTTTATATGGATGTAAACCTATCATTGCTTGATATACACTTCAATGATATTGCGATAAGCATGATCAGAAGAATATACTAATCCAAGAATAGTTCTGGAAACTAGACAAGTCTTGTAGATATTAAGGTTTAACTTCCAGACTATATCTAAGGGTAGAATTTACGATAGAACTTCCAGAATTACTAGAAATTGTAATTAAAAAACGTTGACAATTCTAGTGTGAACCTCACCCCATTACTTCTTCAGCTTGGTTTCACTTTCTAGAGCAAGTCAATGAACCTGCCTCACTTGCACTAACCTTTACCTTTCACCTCCTACATTAAATATCAATGTTTATGGGAATTACACTACTTAACCGATAAACACATCTTGTAAACCTTTCTATCTAGTAAAATATCACTATTGTAGCCCTTGAGAAGGATGGTCAGTAAGTGTAAATTAATATAGTGACTTGATTAATCTTGAGTTTTCCTAGACATAGTACTATTTCTAAAGGCCGCAAGCGTACTCTATGAGCACAGAATGGACATTATTACTTAAACCAGGCTCTATTTCTTTGCTTCAAAATTACTTGAATCTAATGTATTGTTATTTGGGGAAATATACCTTTGCAGTAAGTATCTTAGCTTGGTATTAATAATGGTAACTGCCAAGGGACCATTCAGTCAAAGGTAGCGCTTTGGCCCATTAAAGTCTGACATCAAATTCAAATTCAAAAACATTTATTTCTGCTCTTAGATTGTCTATCTCTTAGAAATGGCACTCTTATTAATGTTCTTAAATAAGGACGCTAATGGATTGAAGAGTGCTGATCCTACGAACAGAAAAATTCTTTCCTTCCTCGGAACTTGAATAAATTAAGACTGTGGGCTAAATCCTGTTCTACCAGTTTTATTATAATATAGGAAGCTAAAAATTATGACATATAGGGCAGTCCAATCACCTTTCGGTGTCTCGTATATTTTTATGACGTCACCAGTTTAACGGCCAAATGGAGGCAGAAAAAACAATTAGAAAAAAAAAAAAACTTGCGTTTTACAAATAGTTGTTACAAGGATAATGAAATCAAGCACTAATTTCGCTTTTATTTTGACACTATAAATACAAATAAATAAGGTCGAGCATTTTTATCATTTACAACATTTTAGAATGATTTCGTGTCGTTTCGAATCGATTCGAGTTTTTACAGAAAATATAGCTCTTCTTTTTTAGTAGAAAAATATAAAAAATCCATCTTATTTATCACGATAAACATGACTTACTGGACGGGAGCGTATTTACATAAAAGGTCTATAATTAAGATACGCTTGTTCGCTACGTATACACTTGCATATTTTCAAAGGTCTTTCCCTAAGCAATCTACACATATTGTAAATTTCTTGTTACGTAGAAACCTAGAGTATCAAGAACATTTTTGTTTTAATGGTCATAATTCTTAGCCTTGAATTTTTACTCATCAAACGAAAAAATATTTTTTACTGCAATTTCTGCTTTTTGGTCCTTATAGCAAGAAGAGTTTATTGTGTAACCTATTTTTCTTTTACGCTAATGAGCTAAAAACATTTAGCCACAATAGACACGCTAAGAAAAAAAATCTCTTGTTTAAAATATTTTTAGTGAAATACATGCAGCGAACAACGTTCTAAAATATACATTCCAAAAGTTGTACGGTGGTAATTTTACAATTCTATATCAAGTAGCACTAAAGAAAAAACCTTACGAAACTAAAATAAATATACATAAAGTAATAAGAATAGATGAAGCAGCACAGGATGTCAAATACAAACTAAGATGGAACGAATGATATTCAAGTCGTTTGTTATTGTGTGACACATTTGAGTTATATTCACAGTTATAAAAACCGTCAAAAGTGTTTTGTAGTTGACAGTGTTTCATCAGACAATGCGCGAAACTTTATTGTTCAACTTAGCTGTAATGAAAGCAAAATTAGACCGTGAATTTTTGTGAGTTGAATCGTGGTTCCAAACAAAGTAATCGGGTGATTTTGAAAGTCGAATTTACAGGACAAAATCAGAAAATTGGGTGAAAGGGAACAACGGAGGCACAATAACATACAACTTGTCATGACTGATGAACTTATGAACAAATGCAATAAAATTAAGTGTTGTGCTCAAAGAGATCTAGCGCATTCGATGTCAGTATCACAGCGACGCACATGACTAAACTTTTATAATAAATACATGAATGAGAATGGACGAGAAGTTTAACATCACGGTACCAGGCAATTCATTGACTACAACCGCTAAACCAGTGTTCCCAATGTTGGTTGTACCGCCCCCGGGAGTGATGAAAAGTTTAACAGGGTGGGAAAAGACGTGGTTGGGAGAAACTATAAATAATTGCGACGTTATCCTAGTGGAAAAAGGGCTGAAAATCGTAACAATATCGGTAAAGTGGTTTGAAAGCTTAGTTCTATCTGAGACAGTGCACCTTTTGAAACAAATGTAGCACCTGATTTATTACCACAATCGTATCGTATCGGAGTCGCAACTAAATTTCTTTGGAGCATTAAATACGGGTAAAGAGTATCGTATTCCTACTGATAGGGATGTACTGCTAGTGCCCCAGGGTTAAAGACAGTGTTATGCTTCATATGGTGGCATCTTATTAAGATTGTGCTCAGTACCCAACCCCTAACTTGCCTGGTACGACGGGAAGTTGACTCACGGTGACCTATTTGGAGAAAAGCAGGGGAAAGAGACATACAATTTCTGAAGAAAGTTCCAAATTTACACATGTAGGTGGGCTGTCGAAATAACAATTAACACCTTGGTCAGAACTTCCTAAAAGCTGTGAAGTTCGATTTTAAACCAACTACGCAACACTGATGGCAATGGGGTGTGTTTCATTATTTAAAAGTTTTAACTTTGCTACCAAAACAGTTTTATAATCTAGGACTCCAAATATAGTTTTGCAACCTGCATTTTGATCGAAAAGGATGCGCTTACAATAGAAAATCTATAATATTTACAAAGAAATTAGACTGAATAGCTCGTGAGAAAGGAAGAACTTTAACAGCTTTTAGGCCTAGATGGAAACCGGTGCAGATAATTTCATCGATCGTAGCCGATCGAGTTCGGGAAATTTCCGTTCGGTAGCAACCGTTGTAATAATCTGCACCAATTTCATCCAGCTACGAAACTCTGCCGTGCAGTGTATTAGGTATATTGTTGTACTCTGCCACCGTTCCTACAGCCCAGGTGTAGCTCACACTTACGACTTCTTTACGTTACGAAATAACAAACTTACCGCACGGTAGTCACCCACGCAACTACAGTAATTAGTGCTAATAAATGGACGGATCCGGCTATAGCAATGCATGCAAAAAGCGTTGCGGTAATTATTCTGCGAAGGTTCTCCAGCCCAAGAATTCCTGCAGATAATACAACTCTCCGTAATAAATATCATTTGCATCTATGATGACCAAATATTGGTCTCCAATTGGTTATACAACCAGTTCTTTGCTGAGTGACTCCTGAAAATCATGTAAAAGAAGGTATAAAAGGTATTTTTTCAGCTTTGTTACCTGCTGAATATAATTTTTTAATATCATAAAACTCAAGGCAAAATAAATAAGAAAGCATAACATGGAATCACAATAGAAAAGAAAAGGTTACCTATAAGAGAGCGTCAATCCAGGACGTAAAGTATGGCCTGACGGTCATCGAGATATGGAGCAATCTGGCCACACTCTGCGACATGGGCGGCAGTGGACATGTGGATTATGTCGCCGCCACCTGCGAGATGCGGCGACCACCGAAGCCCTTACTTCCATCAGGACCTTTGGGGAACCTCATGACCCCTTCAGGAACAGTGAGAGTACCAAGAGACACCCTCGAGGGCCTCTGGGTCGGGGTTTTGGTGGCTGCGGAAGGACCAGCAGCAGAAGCTGCAGAAGCGACAGCCGCGGCGAAGAGGTGGCGTTGCACCCACGATGACGCAGCCGCTCCTCCAGGCTGGGGCGAGCCTTGACCTGGAAATTCAATGCAAGACTTGCTTTTTGGGCGCCTTCGCCCCTCCACAATCACGCTCAGCTCGCCGAGATTGGGTCTCTGATGGCTGAAGAGCGAGATGGCTTTACGCCTCTGCAACAGCGGACGCTTGTGCTGCGACGCGTTGTCGAAGTCCATGTGTCTGTTGTTCTTGATGCTGTTCTTACGAGAGTTGTTACCCTTATGCTGGCTCGTGGCGCTGTTCTTGCGGCTGTTAGGGTTACTCTTTTGTTGCGTTTGCTTTTCGTTTTTCTTGAGACTCTCCGGGACAATAGGAACGACTTTCATGCCCTCATCGGAAGATAACTTACACGCCTCCTTAGCGGCTTCAGGGGCTTCGAATTCGATCCAAGCGCAGTTGCTGGTGTTGAGAGATTGGTATTTGGATGCCAGAGGTCTGAGCTCCGGAGATAGGGGCGCGCCTGCCCGCAGAACCCTAATCAAGTCCATGTCCCCGCACTTGGCGAAGAGTTGCGACACGGTATCAATGCTCGGCTTCTCCAGGGGCAGGTTAAGAGCCAGGACAGTGCAGGTGACGGGTGTATCGTCGATCTCAGGAAGAGGGTTCACACGACGAATCTTAGTTCCTAAATCATTGATCTGAATACCAGCCGATGCTTTATTAAGAGCGTAAGCCACAACTCTCCAGTCTTTCGTGAGTTGCTTAATTTTTTTGAAAGATGAAACTAATTTGAGCGACACGTAACCCTCCTTGTTCCGCCTGATATGTTTCAGCAAGAACTTATCTTTCAATACACTGGCATCACTGAAGTAAATTTCCACCTGAGTCACAATTCGGTCAATCAAGTCCTGGTCGGGCACTACCATATCGGGCTCCTTTTCTGCCTCGATTCCTGAATCTCGGCCACCTTCTTCACTAGCATCGGACCCCACGCTGGATGATCTGTTCCCCCGAAGCCCATGGTCCAAACTATCTCTCCCACCTTCGGATGAAGATTCGTCGGCATCGTGAGATGGAACACAGTCGTCGTCCAGACTTGCGGTACTAAGACCGGACTCCTGGCGAGAATAACCAGCACTCATCCCGCCTTTGGTGGGCAGTTTGGAAATGGACTGCTTGAACTTTTCCAGTAGTTCTTGGTCAGGTACTTCTATAGGAGGCTGCAACTCCCCAACAACAGCCAGAGGCTGACAATTATCGTGAAGTGCCATCACAGTCTACGCTATATCACAGTTAGTCAGCGCACAGAGCCAGCACAGCCGATCGTAAGGTACTGCCAGGGACTGAAGACTCTCACTTAGTCAAAAAACCCTGCTCAGCGGCGGAGGATGGAGCTCTCCTCGACTGTGTGACAGCTGCAACACTCTTCTCTCAACTGACTGGTGCCAGCTGCGCCGCGCCATATACTTTCACTGGTCTCGTGACGTCACCACCACCTTGAAGCTCCTCGTGCAGCCACACACCCTCCCTTGCCCCCGCCTTGCGAATGCACTCACTTTCATTGCAGGCTTTGCAGCCTCATCCCACCGAAACAGAAGCGGCTTCTTACCGCATTTTTTCTTCGATTGGTAAAGCTAATGGAAAGGGAGCGAATAATTCTCCAACCAGTGAGAACAGTCCTGCCGCGTGCGAAGTGTTCTTTCATTGGCTGGGGACACGCGGCGTTGTGTTCTTCCGGATTAGGGGCGTCGATGGAAGTGGCTGTGTCCTTGTTCCTCAGCGACCACCTACCTGCCTTCCTGTAGAGGATGTCTTGGGGCACTCTGACGAGGTCGAGGGGCCTTTTAGACCCTGCATTTTCCAGAATGTCACCAAAAGGTCCGAGTTGTGTACAAAGATATGGTGGTCGTAGTTGCTATGCGTCTTCACTTGCCTTAAACTGCTGCTATATCAATGATAAAGCGTCCACTATGGTATTGCGAATATTAAGCACGCAAGCAATCGGGCTCGTGCAAATGTTACGGATGTATGTAACATAAATAATGTAGAATTCGATACTGTGATATTATTGTTCTTCCAGTTTTGCAAACACATCCTCCTTCACAAATATGTACAACCTGTTTCGAACCAACGATTCAGAGTCCTTTATTATAAATATAGGGCTGATTTGGCCACTGCCGTAACCAGATAAATATCACACAACTAATAAGTCATGTGGGTCACCGTTTCTACACTATCACTAAGTACCCTTCGGTTATTATTTCCTATTTCGAAAAAAAAAAACATCTATTCCCCAAAGCATGTATTTCACAGTGTTGTGAAGCAATTAATAAGATGTATACACAACCACGCATGTATCGAGTTTATCATTTTCAAATTTTCTCACATGTACTCATTACTACTCAATATAGATGATACTATAATACCCACGCTGTCAAAAATGACAACGAAGAATTTGAGACGACCCTCCTTCATTTACTATGCTTCTGTCACTAATATGCTTCTGAAGGATACGCTATACAGCTGCCGACTCCAATTGTTACAAGAGATAAGTGCTGTCTCTTTCTGTTCATCTAAAGAGCACAATCGTCTCCCATATTTTGAGTAATATGCGTAGAAACATCTTACATTTGCAAGTAGCAAAGCGTTACTGAACTAGAGCACTCTGAGAGCACAGGCCCCCGCCCAGTGAGGCAACGGTTACGAAAATTTAAAATTGGTTATGAGACTGTATCAACACCAATCATTTGTGCCCTTCAGCAGTGTTAACATATTCAGCAATTTTTTTGAAGATCCGTTTATAACTTTTTGAGTTATGCTGCTAACAAGCGTAATGGCAGATATGAGTCAAACATACAAACGAAGCAACCGATCTGCACCAAAATTTGATTATATATACTTTTTAACATCAATAATAACTCCAATAAATTTCATAAAGATCCATTCTTTTCTTGAGTTATTGTGCTAACAAGCATAAAATTAAAAACAGTGCCAAACAAACAAACGGATCGTTGGAAATATATGGTCATTTATTCTTCATAATATACCTAACAACTCATGTAAATTTCATAAAAATCCGTAAATAACCTTTTTGAGTAATAGCATTGAGAAAAATGAGGCAGACAAACAAACAAACGGATAGACAATCCTGTGAACTTTGTCAAAATCAGTCCATAACTTTTTGAGTTATCTTGATGACAGACAGATGGACAAACAGAAAAAAAAGAAAGGCAGACAAACAAACACGAGGAAAACATAACCTCCTTGGCAGAGGTAAATAAAATAAATTCCTTGCAGCGTATCCTACCTACTTACCTGTACATCGAAGACTTTGTGTTGAAGCCAAAAGTGCTCCTTCAAAAGGAGACATCAAGCTGAAAGAAATATGTAACTATGTCTACTGCACGTGAAAAATCATCGCTTCGTCTGTCCTTCGTTGATCAGCTATTGAGTTTATGTGTCGTAAACTGAGAACAAACTATGTTTCAAAGTATGGAGTAAGTCATAAAAATCAGACTGCATAGCCGCGCTAGGGAAGGCTGTAATATATTGTTTCGATTTCAAGAAGTGTTTCAAGCAAGAAGTGCATTAAGATAAATGAATAAGGCTCTCACTTTCACCATCTTCTATAATCTGGTCATCGATCTCTACGAAAACGCAACCGAATTACAAAATCTGCAACGTTTTTTATTTTCCGCCTATCTATTTCTCTAAGAGAGGGACACAAAACATACAAATATATTCGCAAATAAACACACGATGGTATTAATAATATTGTTTGATATGACTGTTTAACAAGCTTAAAATGCAGAAAAATTTAATATATATAGTAGATCTCCTTTAGGTTTTTATCTTAACGTTTGACTTTTTTGCTGTCAGTGTCATTGGGTACGTTGCTGGTAAACTATGAGGCACGAAGAAGCAGACTGGGCTGTGCGCCTCATTTAAAAAAAAAAAAACGCAGTGAAAAATTTCACAACTTTCAAAGTGTCGTATCTCCGTAATTTAAACGCTTTCAATGTATTTCTTCTGATGTAGCTTAAACTGTGCACCAAGTACGCGTGTTAGTTAAAAATCTTAACACAGCAGTGTTTGCAGAAACTGGTGGCGATTTCATTAAACCGAGCTGTGATTGGCCTACAATGTATGCACGGCGGTCCATCACTGGCTGCCTCACCCAAGATGGCTGTCGTTGAGTCGGAGTGGCAGATGGCCAACTCTGCTTCCAATGTTGACTCCGTGAGGACGTAGCTTCAAAGCGCGGCACTTATACAAGCATTTTCGTTTCAGCTCGACTGTTTCTTCGGCGACAGTTTGTGGATTAGAGCTAGAAACTGCCTTAAGCAGCCTACTAGGTATGCGACGAGGTCAATTATTGGCTTGCTAATGAAACAATGCTTCTGGTAGGTGGGTGACACGCTGGAGTTGGGGGCTGGATTGCATGGCTTATAATTTTGTGGGGCTGTGGCGTTTGCAACCTTATACTTCTTTTTGAAACTGCCATCGACAGAGGCCATCATTAGACTGGTTAAAATAGTTATCTACTTTCCATAGAATATTTTTTTACCGCTTTCATATCAAATGAAATCTCAACGGTGAGCGTCCAGGATCCGAGATGTCTGGAAACCGCTGAAACTACAACAAGGATCAACCAAAATCTTACCAGGTTGCATCGTTTCGCTACAATTACCCTTCATCCTGTAGTATTCTGCCAGTACAGTAAGTACTTTAAAACAGCCTTTGCAGCAAGGTAGCAAAGTCTGTTAACTATCGAGCCTCAATTTTTCACCAGTTATTTGCAAAATTCTAGATTCATGCTACATGAACATTTCATCTAGATTGTTTGTAGCATCTTTGTTATTTATTTTCCTTTTCTTTGAAAACTACATAATTTTTTACGTCCTTGTACGATATTCAACCTTATACAGTAATAGCTGTCATGTGTCGATTTCCACATTTGTTTACAAGTGTATCTATGCGTTTATATTCATGGAAAAATTTTTTTTTCTTTACTTCTGTTTTATATTAGAACACAAAACTTATCGCTTACATATATATAGCTAGCACGCTACTCCTATACAGTGCTGGATACACTGAAGAAGTCTCTAGCCAATTCAAAAGATTTAGATTACGGTACTTCTTTCTCTTTTTCCGAAGACAACGGCAGTACTAGTAGGATGATTATTCTGTGTCGATTAAAATTTGGCTAACGCTTGTATTATCTGATAGCAGGAATTGTAAATTCAAGCATAAAAGGCGTGATGAATCCTCCACTACAAAATGACAGCTATAAGCGCGGCCTATGAAGGGGTGCCAATACACAGTCTTCACCGTCCTATTCTATGCAGTTATGTAAGTTAAGCGAATGCACTTGCAATAATCAATGCAATTTTTACGCAAGTCTCTCGAGAAAAATTAAACGCGCTGACGACCGACACAGAAGATTTCGTGGTCACGGGCAAGACTTGGAGGACGTCGGTGACATGTCGACACGTTTATTTCTCAATCAGACGAGTTGTCGCCTGGCGCCTCCCAAAGCTCGGAGTGATGACATGCTTTGTTGCATGACTCGAGTCGCGTTTTGTGTATGGCACGCACCAAGTTCTCGAATTTTTCGTGGGGGGTGTCATTCGCATGACTCGAGTCTCCTATTAAGCAGAGCATACGCAAGTTCTTGATTATTTCGGGTGGCACAATTTCTTGTCGCATGACTCAAGTTGGGTTCTGTATGTGGAATTTGTTATTTTTTTTTATTGTCGGACTGATGCCAATCTTTGTTGCATCACTCGAGTCGGGCTCCGTGAAGGGCTTGCTCCAATTTTTTTTTCTGAGATGATCTCATGTTTTGTTACATAATGCAAGTCGGATTTTCTATGAAGATACTCCATTTTCTCGAGTTCCTTCATATACACAAGGCTGTCTGTAATGTAACCTTTCATTACGGAGGTACACTGCGTATTAAATGACGTCATGTGTGTTGCATAGTACTAGAGTTGGTTGCATCGAGACAATGCACAAGTCTTAGAAGCACTGCACACTCAGTACAAATTTAAAATCTATAATAAACTATCTTATGAAATGGATGAACGTAAAGTATTTTCCCGCCATGCTGTTTTTAGCTCAAGCAACAAACTATCTTTTTTTTTTTTACAATATCCAGCAATATTCCTTACCTAAAGTTGACATTCTTGCCTAAAACTAATTATTCGTGTCTTAGTAATAGTCAGGAAGTTCAAGCCTCCGTTTCCGAGCAGAACGATATCACAGAGGAAAGAGCAAGAGAAATGTTGTATGCAGATAGAAATGGGGAACCCATGCACGAAGGTGTACCCACACAGTATCTACACGCATGGGAACAGCAAGTCGGGAAAGAATGTGAAGAACAGAGTAAGGCATGAGCAAGTAGGAGTATGATATTGGGAAGGAAACAAAATGGGCACGAAGGACAAGCGTCTCTAAGGCCTAGCTAATGGCTGAGGTAACCAACACGAACGAGCCCACTGGGATTGTCGGGCCCCATAACATAGGATGGGCGAACCTAACTAACCTAACCCTATGACCCATCCTATGCTCCCGGAGGGGCATTCGTGTCTTATAATTCTACATATACTTCTTACCTGTATTTAATTATTCGTTTCCTAATACTGAATACGCATTACCTAAATTTTATTACTCCTTTCTTAAAATTTGATGTTCCTTACCTGAATTGTATAATTTCGTTTTTAAATGGTATATTCCTTACCTGAAATTGAACATTCCTTGCATGACACCAAATATAATTACCAGAAGTTGAATGAAGCTGATGTATACCTTTGCTATACTAGCACTGACTAGTTTCCCTACAGTGCCTCTTCTTTCCCGAGTTGCTGTTTCCATGAGCGGTCATCGTCCGTGTATAAGTTCCACATGATCAAGTTTCCTCCTTTCCTTAGATCTTCAGGGACGTGGATAGGAGGGTATAAAACTTGCACAAAATAAATTTTAAGTTTGCTGTCAGTTTTCTATGAATGACTTATTGAAGACGGATGAGCCTGCATTTTCTTCCCGTAGTTATTTATTTTTTCTTTCATTTAGATTATAATTAATTTTTTGCTTCACTTATTTATTGTTAATATTTGTTCGAGTTTGGGTTTGATTGTTGATTTACTAATGTGACAATGGACTGTACATAAAAATAGTATGATTACACCGAGCTTATAGAGGTCCCCTTCTTACAAAAGCTTATATTCTCGTGAGAATAAACTGTTCGTTTTATTAAATCGTTTGCACATATATATATATTGCTTCTAGCAAATCATAATTAGAAACTGGCACCTGGATATTCCGTCACCAGCGTAAGAGTCCATACCAAGCGTAAAGTATGATAGTATGAGATCAGTAGATACTCCTACACACCTATACATATAAATATATGTATAGGTCCCCGGATCGAATCGTGACTCGATTCTTTGTATTTATTCTATTTAAACACAAGGGCGGACGGAGAGCCCCCTGTCTGGATAGTACCAAGTGTTGACGGGACGAGAAATTGTGAGATATAGATATATATAGATAAATAAATGTGTGTTCACATTTAACCCTTTCCTCATGACAACTTTGCTTTTTTATGAGGTTCTAAAAAAAAGCTCATAGAAGACACTATCATTGGAGTCACTTGAGATCACCTACAGTTTAGTTCAGTCGTAAAGAAGACTCTAGCACTGCCTTCAGACAACTGGTTAAATATGTTGTCCAAATTTCGTCCAAATATCAACAGCAAGAAACAATGCATTGGCTTTAATAATTAAAATTTTGATGCAGGGCGTATACGCCCCTCTAGTATTGAAAGGGTTAAGTATTGATGTATATATTACATTCGTGTACGCGCGCGCGTTTACCAATTACAGCACATTTGCATCTGTGCACGTATACATTCAATAGCATTTAGTCTTTTAGTGTACGCATCAAACTTTATTATACGTGAGGATAACATTTGTTCACATAGTACCAGAAGGAACCCTCTGAACTGCAAAGAGACCAGCACGTGCAAGTGTATACTTCTTCGTAACACACGTGCTTCGATGTATACGCCTGTACAAAACACACACACGCGCATACGCACATAGCTAGGCACGCGCTAACGACCCTCCCAGCCTTGAACTGATGTGCGGAAGTTGGTCTTAGGGGGAGATTCTGTGTGTGTTTGTGCGTGTGTACGTCAGTGTGTGCGTGTGTACGTCAGTGTGTACCTCATGCGCTGTACTGCGCCGTATTGAAGTGTACGATGGTGAAGCACACTTTGCCCTAAACTGCAGTAGTGCATAGGGTTGCACTGTGATGTTGTTTTAAAGTACAACTAGAGCACTCTGTGAGCGCATACCTCCGCCAAGCAGGGCAACGTTAGCAGAAATTCTCATTGGTACTGAAATTAGTATATCCGTTTTATGAGCACCAAAATTTGTTCATTTGGGCCTTTTGACAGTAATAACAGCTTCTATAACTTTCTTGAACATCCGTTTATAACTTTTCGAGTTATGTTGCTAACAAACATTCTGACAACCATTAGTTAAACACACAAAGACACAAGCTGATCGTCACCAGAATTTGATCATTTATGAGTTTTGACATTCATAACACATCCTGTATATTTAGTGAAGATCTGGTCATAACTTTATGAGTTATTTTGCAAACAACCATGAAATCTAAAACAGAGACAGACAAACAAACAGATCAACTCAAAAATTTGGCAATTTAATTTTCATGATATAATTAACATTCGAATAAATTTCATAAAACCCAGACCGTAACTTTTCGAGCTGTGGTATGTCGCTAAGAAAAAAGAGGGAGACAAACAAACGGTGGAATGAATTTCCAACTAGAGCACTCTAAGAGCCCATACCTCCGCCAAGCAAATCAACGGTTACGAAAATTAAAATTTGTTCTGAGACTATGATTTTCTCTGTATCAACACCAAAATCCAATCATTTATGCCTTTAATAGTGTTAACAGCTTCAGGAATTTTTTTGAAGATCCGTTCCTAACTTTTTGAGTTATGCTGCTAACAAGCATTATGACAAACATGAGTCAAACATATAAACGAACGAACAAACCGATCTGTACCAAAATTTGATATTTATGCCTTTTAACATTACTAACAACTCATATAAATTTCATAAAGATACATTCATTATTTTTTTGAGTTATTTTGCTAACGAGCATAAAATTAAAAACAGGACGTGACAAACGAACAAAAAAAATTGGTAATTTACTTTTCATAATATGCCCAACCACTCATGTAAATTTCATATAAATTCGTCCATTACTTTTTGAGTTATAGCACTGACAAAAATGAGGCAGAAAAACAAACAAACAAACAGATGGATAGACGGATCTTCACCAAAAGTTAATCATCTGTTCTTCTTAACATACCTACCAATCCGTATAAATTTCGTCAAAATTGATCCATAACTTTTTGAGTAATCTTGATGACAGCCAGAAAGACAGACAAATAGACAGACAAACCCGACGAAAACATAACCTCCTTGCCGGAGGTAACAAACGTTGATCATTTGTTACTCTTACGCGGGGCTCACACTGGTTGGAAAAGCGTTTTCCAACTGTTCTGTGTTTTCAAAGCTTTGGAAAGGCTTTGGAAACTACCATTATCAAGCCTTTCGCAACATGTAGGCTACGGCGTTGGGAACCTCTTTCGAAATGCCCAATGGAAAATACGCTTCACACCGTTTTCCATCACTGTTCGAAAGAGCGTTCATAGAAAATCGCTCTGGAGCAATTTGTAATTTGCTATCGGGAAGTTTTTGTGTGGTGAGTGCTCCGAAAAGTCATTTTTTTTCCTTATCTGTTGTTGTAGTTTTGTGGTCACCCTTCGTGTTGGGTAGTGCCCTCACTGTTGCCAGATACACGGTTAAGTCCGGGTTTGTACGGATTTTTTGCATTTCATCCAACGGATAATCGGACTTTGTAGGAAGATTTTAGCTGATGTATGGATATTTTTGAATCTTTAACGGAAAATCTAAAATATTGTATTTTAATCCACGGAACTAATATTAATTAGAAAAGAAAACATTTCGGCCCTAAAAAAGTGTTAGCCTATACTTTGGGAGAAGCCAATGTTTGACGGTGGTGAAGGCGTGGCCTTGATTACATGAAGCTAATATACAAGTTAGGTGAATAACTTTTTGTAATAGTTATGCGCAAGCTCATGACTTTGAGTAGCCTGTTCGAAATTTTATTATTTTTTTTTTTACTGTAATGAGTGCCCCTTATTAGTTACTATTAAATTGAATTGTTCGTAATTAGTATTAATTTCTTGAAATCAAGAAATAATTAATTTGTATTATAAATTAGTAGTGTAGTGTAAAGTTGGATTGGAGTTGAACAAGCGACCAGAGGTGGATATAACTGAAAAGCCTGCACTACTTCCAAGCTCAGACTAAATTTCAAAAGAATAGAACTCAGTGAATTTTCATGTGAGAAAAAACATATATATTTATAAGTATTTCCCATTATCTGAAAGACTAAGGCCTAAATAAAAAAAAAGTTGTATCAGTAAAATATATTGCTTTTTTAAAAGTACATATTCTTAGCACGTTTCAGAACAATCATTCCACAGTTGATAATTTTGAGCCCCTGTCCCCATACCCCCTTCAAATATGTACCAGGTGCGAAAGTTCTACCGAACTTTTTTTTAATGTCATCATATGGAATAGGAAAATAGATGGTAGAGCTGTAAAAGAGAAATGTACACAGACACACCCCCCCCTCAGAGCCTGGACTAGTTGGTTTATTTAGGTTCGCCCGTCTTATGTTATGGGGAGTAGCGATCCTTTAAAGATAAAGGGAAACCCTCTCGGCTACCTTAGCCTATGCTAGGCTTTTGTGATGCCTTTCCTTCGTGCCTTCTTTTGGACTTGCTGTTCCCATGCGCGTTAATTCCGTGTGGGAACACACTCGTGCATGAGCTCCACGTTTCAGCCTACATACTTCATGTGCCTTTTCCCTCTGTGAGATCACTTTTGTCCTAGAAATTGAGGCTTAAGTTACCCAGTATAACTTAATGAATATATCATTGGTTGTAATACTTTTCGGTACCTACTTTTGTCAGGGCTGTTGAAAATTTATTCAAGTAAATATTATTATTGAATTAATGATGGTAGTTGTATAAATAGTGTTAATCCTGACGCTTACACCGAAATTTCCATCTGTTTCCGTACAATTAACTACAATACTATTAACACAAACATGTACTAGTGTTTTGAGCAAGCGGGTTGACGATATCGCGTTAAATAAACAAAAACGCAGCAGCCTGATGAGAGTGTAAACACGCAGCTTGCCCCACACTTCACGGCTGTGGAAAATTTATCTCAAAGCACTTCAAATCAAAGTTGCTCGATATCGAACTTGGGAATTTTACAACTTGGAAACTTTGTCAAATTATGGGACTCATTTGAATAAATATATTGCATCAAGTAGAAAGATTCGCGTCCCCTTCATGACAGTTTTTCCTTTGTTTCTGAGACACCTCGGTTTAATTACAGAAATGTGAAAGCTGGCTTTTTTTCAGTTCCTAAATACATTTGTAATTTTAGTATTGCAGCAAGAACTTTAATAATTATGACGCACATTACTCAACGAACACACCGTGTGTGTATTCTTTACATCACCATTACCAGTTTACTACGTGCTTAAGATTCCTATTTTAATTAAAAATATTTCATCAATACGTCAAAAATTTGCTTCTTGCTTGAATAAAAAAATAAATATGTTTTTACGTTGAGTTAATCAACCGTTGGACTTATTTCGTCTTCTGGGCGGACCTTCCACCATTTTAAAATTCATGCAAGGGTTGTTTACCCCTTAACATTGTGTATAACTCCCCTAGGGGTACCATAAACATTCTTAGCCCTTTTTTCCTGAATTTCTTTTTTCATCGGGCAGATTATTATTTTTTTTTTCCATACACCTTATGATATTTTCGTATAATTCCCTATTATCAGTTTGGTGTTTCTTTCCATGAGTTCACCGATTTATTAGAAGTGCTACATGTTTCTTCTTTCTTCATTTATTTGGTAGATAAAATTTTTTGGTTAGGACACTAAAGCTTGGAACAAGCTAAGAATTCTTTTAACCTGCTATACTTTCATAACGTTATGCAAAATATCACCATTTTCATCTTAAAGATTCTTTTTTTTTTTCACTGTTAACATCGCAAATATCAGTACATACCATGTGTACATGAAAAAATTATCAACAAAACGAACTATTGCTGGCTAATATATGTTCAGAACTACGACTACTAACGTAATTTGACGTTCAAACTGTACGTGTTCCAGCTCTTCGAAGATGACCGTGTGAAACTGACTACATGCCATTGGCCGGCAACCTTCTATAGGTGCCAGCAATATAGAGCTCTCTTCGGAAAACGGCGAATGCCTTTTAACACGGAAAACTATCAGTGTAATTTGAAGCTCTTCGTCAATATTAAGTGAAAAACCACCGCCTGAACTTGGAAATCAATCCGAAGTAAATGAAATTTCAGTCTCAAATTCCGTAGAGTTTCTCAACAATGGTATTGATCGAAGAAAATAATTTAGGGGTAACCACTATATTTCTGGAATATGCCCTATTCACTTGTAGTTTCCATTTTTTTTACTTAGATGTGTAAATAATATCAAATCTGCGGGCCAGATAGATGAAACACGTTTCTCTGTCATTTTATTTTTCATGCTATGTTCCTCAAATCAGTCATGAGCTTATACTTAATATTTAAAACGAGATACACAAATAACACAATTATTGCTGTAAAAATTTACAATGGTCATTGGCCCATCGAAATCCTTTTATCGTTTCAAAAAAGTTATGCAAGATTAACGCATTACATAACATAAAAATTAAGCTAAGTCTCAGATAAATACACTAGTCACTTCTATTCATAACTTTTTAGATTTGGAAATGTGATAAATAAAAAAGCTTTGATATTTACGTACTGGAAGGACGCCCTCAATAAATAGTCAAGCCATCTCCCGCCTCCAGTAATGTTACCATGTAACCAACACACATGTATGTGAAGCATAGTGAGCCCCCTCACAATTTAGTAAAACTCGGACGCGCTACTGGTTATGTATTTGTGTATGTGAGTAATTTCAGTGCGTTTGACGTTTATTGGTGTACCATTAGAATTGCGAATTAACTTATTAAACGCGACTAGCTTTTCTCAATTTGGGGTACTTATTTAAATTGTGATGATGCCAGTTTGGAATTTTGAACCATTTACCTTCTCTAAAAAGTGACGCATTTGTGCTGCCGTTTATCCATTTTCCTATCAAGTCTTATTTTTCTTAAAAATGAAAAGCTTAATACATATGTTGTTCCATTAGAGTTTCGCAATTACCACCTTACTGCTATATCTACTCACAGCTATGGTATTGTTCGATGCTCGGATTCGTTTTCGATTCACCGTGTAGCTTATCATATTGTCTTTCTGTTTTCCTTCTTTCAAACAAGCTAAGCTTAGGCTAACAATTATCTTGTCTAATCGTTATAGAAATACCATGACTATTTTATATTATATTCATCCGCATTTGATGGCCAACGACAATGTTAAACTCCTAGGTTGATATTCACCCGAAATATTATTGATATCATGGTGTGGTTAAGCGGATGTAAACGGCTTCCCTACCATGGAAAACGAAGCACAAGAAATATTTACCCGTTCAGTACGTTAATGTTGACGTTTTTCGATTCATATGATCGTATTATGATTTTATATTTTATGGGCTAAAATGTAGAATTATTGTCCGTAATTTTCGCTCATGTTGATGAGGAAGTGATACTTTATAATATTGAACCGGAACAAACATTCATATATATATATATATATTACATATATATATTATATATATATATATGTCAACCAGGCCGCCGCCTGATGCCAGAGATGAACAGAACAGGAACTCCCTGTCCCTCCTAGCTTAACAGCCCATCGGGGTACAGCGACCTCCGGGCCTGGGAATTTCCTTGGATTGAAGGGAAAGTAAGTAGAAGGAGGGACAGGAAAGCACTAACAGCGGCGATGCTGAAGTCCTGCAGATGAGTTTTCTGCCAGAGGTCTCAAGATCTTNTCAAGATCTTAATTTATCTGCACCCTCCAGCTCAGGGCGCCTCAGAACCCCTCCCTGCTCCGTGAACTACGCTGTTGGTATATCGGTGCTACCGACAGAGGTACTCTGCCGGGAGCGAACCACTACAAATAGTTGGAATGTTCCAATGTACACTTTTGCAGTGGTGAGCGTAAGGCAGAGTACCTCTGGAGATCTACTCTTTACCCAAAACCCTTCGTTCTTGGCGGACTTTTTGCTCGTCGTGTCGAATGACTCCTGGCGCCCTAGACCTGGTATATATAGCAGAGGCTAAGGGGGTGCAGGGGCGAAGGAGCCAAGGGGGTGCAGGGGGTGGAGGAGCCAAGGATGTACAAGGGTCGAGAGACCATATGTATATATATATATTGTGTATTTTGGGAGCAGCTTTTCTGATATGCAGGTTTGATTGAAGGCGACTGAAAGCTCAGTGTTAATGATATGTTTATTCGTTTTCTCTAATTGTCTGACAAGTTTAACATGGTTATCATTGTTGNNNNGCGACTGAAAGCTCAGTGTTAATGATATGTTTATTCGTTTTCTCTAATTGTCTGACAAGTTTAACATGGTTATCATTGTTGATGTTGCGCAGTAGCTCGCCGAAGCTTGTCTCAACGTTTCGACAATTAGAGAAAACGAATAAACATATCATTAACACTGAGCTTTCAGTCGCCTTCAATCAAACCTGCATATATATATATATAGAAGATCACGCTGACCTACTTTACAGTTACGCGCTACCTTCTGTACTGAACTAAACAGCAATGAATTAAATTGTTATTGTACATCCATATAATAGTCGTTGATTTATGCGCCATCACGCAAAACTTTCAGGCATTGTTTGACTTTCAATTAGATCTGTGTAAGAACTCCTTCTACAACTCGTGCACAGGGTCATCAAAACAAACGGTTAAAAAGAGTATTGACTTCTAGTTAATATTCATATTTGTGGTCATGATATTGCTATTACTCCTGGCATAAAGATTTTAATATAATACACCAAATGAGGTAAAGTTCTGGTAAGGCATTGATATTATCCATCTCGTACTGTCCGAAATAAAGTCTATTTGTGCATTAAAGAATCACAGAACAAAATTAATATGAGTCGTTGAAAGTCTCATATTTATAGGTACGCGTAAAAATGCAGCGAAATACTTCCGTCTTGACTCAGAATTTTCTGTTCCCAAGTAACAAATGATAGGATTATGATACGCCCCAAGACTGCTAATAATATAATGACATGCAAGTTGATGTCAATAAACAGATAAATATAAAAGAGTCAAAACAGTCAAATATATTGATAGCTCGTGGCTTAAAGTGACTGGGAATGCAGCAGAGTTAAGAGCCAAGTTATTGGTTTTTGTAAAGAGAACCAAGACATGACCAATGTTGAGAGCAACTAGATTGTATGCTTTATAATAAGCGTAAAGAAAAGACTGAAGAACAAATTCCGTTTTTACTGGAAAATAGCGATTGCTGCAGCTTGAGGTTTTCTGTTTCTACAAGAACCACTATCGAGTAATGTACGTAATGCTTTTACAAGCATTGGCTCTCTGCCGGCCTAGACTGAAAGGTCCAGGAAATATGGAAAAATGTATTGGTTGCTGAAAAGAGACCGCGACAATAAGAATGACATCCTTCAAAGTTTTGGCTTCTACAGCATAACATCATACCGTACAATGGCGTATATCTTCTGTTTATCTATCTGAAGGTGCAAAGTAGTCTGATTTTTTGGTTTTCAATTTTCCTTCTTTCTTCTTTCTACTGGTCATTATATAGATAAAAACTTCATTAGGCTCCAATCTACATCATCTTAGAAGTGTTCAAGGTTTTGTAGAGAAGTTTTCATTTAAAATCGTAGACTGCCATTGCTAACCTTACCGAATGGTCCCAATCAAGTTAACCCTTGGTATGTTATGGTGGACTTGCGCCCCACGTGAACCCTGTAAATTACTTACTCTTATTCTTGGCCTTTAGGACCTCTTTCTTTCGTGAACATTTTGTTGTTTTACATTTTTCTATTTCTACGGTGACTTTCATGTTTTTCATTCCTTTAATTGCTGTTTCCTTCCCAATATTTCATTGCAACATTGTTCTTTTTCCTTCGCATATTGCACATCTATTCTTTCTTATTTGCTATAACACCGCGTCGTATCTACGTGACCGAAAAATAAGGTGCTATCTAGCCACCTAGCTAGTTAAGGTAAAGTCAACTGAACCTCATACCCAAACTGAAATACTCACGCTCACTGGTTCGTGTTTCAGTTATACTGTATGCCATCTGGCCCCGGAGGAATGCATGACTGCAGTCGATCACATATGGACAAGAGCTATGGAGGCAGAGACGAAAAGTTCCTATGCAACAAACTGCGACCACCCGAATATCTCTAGATAAGGTCAGTAACCCCGCAATGGTGTCCGGATACCGAATAATCATTCCGTAATATATGCAAAAGGAAAAGGCAAAGTCATATTTTTCGACACCCTTCACTGGGAAACCCATACGCTCTGATTCGTACGCCAGATCTAGGCCAACTGGCCCCAGGGAAGTACGTACACCTACAGCCGGCGACTGGTCGCCAAAAACTATGGCACATTTAGCAGAAACTTTGACGTTCCGCCACCCCTGCCTTAAGATAAATACCGCCACGATAGCTATGCACACTAAGCAAATTTGCTGATTCAGCGCACTGAGCGCCATGACAAAGATTGCTCACCTGGCTGGGGATCGTTCCCGGAACCCTCAGCACAACTGTGCAGCACGCAAGGCCCGCTGTTACCGTGTAAAAACTCACGTGCTTGGTCAGCAGACTCAAAGTTGTGATCGCCTATTGGCTGGCAGACAACACTCTATTATCCCGCTACTGCACGGATGTAAAAAAAGGAAATATGGAAGAACCTATAATATAACCTAAATTTACTATGGCAGCAGTGCTGGAAATACCTCTGGCTCCAGAGCGGCCGTACCATGGCAGAAACTATTGTAGAAAATGCTGATTCAGGATGAGTAATTTAAATCTACGAACATTGTATTATAATGTTGGTTTGTCTAGTTTGCTGATGCAGTTAACATAGTTTATTTTTGATTTGCTTCACCCAGCATTTTGCTAGCAAAAATATTTTCTCACTGCGATCCAGCCAAGCGTTCTACGTTCCAATCGAACTATCTCAGGTTGACATTGAGTCGGTAACATCAGAAAACAACAATGACGGCTTTATTTCCAGGGAGAAAATTATCCGCTAAACCAACCAATAGCAGGGAGTCATCTTCCCTACCATCATGACGATACTTTGGTACTCAATAAGGGACCCAACCCACTATAATAATAATACTCAATGAGAAGCGGCGGCTTTGACGTACCTTGGTCGTCGCGGAATTAAGAAGACGAAATTAGAAATACGTAGATGACAAATCCTCAGAACCACAGACAAACGACACCACGGGACCCGTCTGTGGCCAGGAGCGGCAATACTTGTGCCCTGACTGCGGTGAGGACTGCACGGCGCTGCTCCATCCCGCCTGAGCAGGCTACTTTCTTATTCTTCAGTATTCAAAAAAGGTTGTGATTCTTGGTACTCACGCCTTCCGGGTCCGGTACTACACCTAGCGTTCTTAACGCGCAGTTTCAGCTTTTTCTTTGTGGAAAAGGAGCCACAACTTCTGATAACGCTTGGATTCCAATTTTTATAGAGAATGTAAGTAACAACGACTTAATATAACTATTGCAAATAAAGAGCTCTGTGTAAAAAAGTAAGCAAGCAAAGTCTAGAGAAATCCTTCCACATGTTTACAGGTGAGACTATTTGCATGTTGTTGTTGTAGTAGTGATGCTGGGGTATTTAGAAAACGAGGCCTCAACCGTGTCTGTGTTCGAAGGCGATGAGCAGTGTCACTGCTGTGTGTGTCTAGGCTCAATGCCTCTCTGGCATTAATAGTGACAGGTCGCGCTGTACTACAGGTGTAGCATTTTTTTCATGATATGAGCAGCTCTTATGCCGAGAAGAGTCAGTCAGTATTGGAACTTAGAGCAAATCTGATACAAGTGTGTGAAAAATAATATTTTTGTAGAGAAACATCGATTGTACAACTTCATTGCTATCGTGCATGGAGTGCTTTCAGGCACTTGCATCACATCTTTCTCTCAGTTTTAATAGTTTTAAGATATAGTGTTTAAGGGTCAAAATTACTTATCTACAGTACATGCTACCTTTACAGAACCTTTAACTGTTTACCACTAATAAATCCAATGGTTCAACTAGACGGCCCTAGAGCAAATTTCAAAATAAACATATTCTGCACATCTAAATGACATTTTGTACCGTATATTCGATTATAGCCTCTGCGAAGAATCGAAAGCAGGCTGTATAACGTGCAGAATGGGTCTCTGCTGTGTATGTGTCCGTCTAATACTAATTTGTATGTCCTCGGGATGGAAGTCGAGGAAGACAAGGCGAAAGGAAGAGCTAGGTGGTTCGGGACCCCTTTGACTGTTGCTATGGTTGGTCGTGCTTGGCTTACAAAACAGCTATTTTGTCCGGGCTAGGCTACGTGTTCACAAGGACTCTAACACTGAACTTGTGCAGATTAATCCTACCTGAGTTCTTGGGGCTTCCATTGTTGGGTTAACGTAGCCAATACGAGTTCTATCCCCCCCTTGGACCACACTAATTTTCCAAAAGACAGTGAGTAGTAAGGGAAGAACCAAGTCCCTATGATTTTGTACCTGAAATTCGCTGATGTCAGCCTTTTTATTCCAGATGAAGTTGCTACTGTTGGCGCTGCTTACGCTGACGCTGCTCCATGCAATCGCTTCCCGTAAGTATACCAGTCATGATAGAGCATTTATTTTTGCTATGCACGGTATTCATACGTGCTTGGGTCCATGATTTAAGACACATTTGAGTACATGGTACATGCAGTGGCTAGGTAGACTTGCACTAATTCAAGTATGGTAGCTGTGGTGAAACCAAGCGTATGTCAATTATAATAATCTAATTTGCATATTCTAGTGATGACTGATCTAATAGCATTGCAGTAAATAAAGCTTTAAATGTTCAGACCTTATAAAAATAGTATTCGTTTTAAAGTGCAGTGTTGGGTGTGACGTTTACAGGTGTTAAAAGAGTGCCTCTCCATCTTCACAATGCTGCTGAATCATCTCTCAAGACATCTCATTTCAATCTTTTAAACTGAATCAGTAAATGAGAAAAATAATATTCGCATCAAAAGCTCACTTACTGTAAAATAACTCTGCGTTCCAGTATTAAAGTATGATCAATATATGATACATCTGACTCGTAGAGAAAGTGCAATAATCTAATTTGCATATTCTAGTGATGACTGATCTAATAGCATTGCAGTAAATAAAGCTTTAAAACATCAGACCTTATAAAAATAGTATTCGTTTTAAAGTGCAGTGTTGGGTGTGACGTTTACAGGTGTTAAAAGAGTGGGAGAGCATCTTCACAATGCTGCTGAATCATCTCTCAAGACATCTCATTTCAATCTTTTAAACTGAATCAGTATTGCTTCTTTAATGCTGACTGATAACGGCCTATGTGTACAAACGAAGTCACCATCAATTACAAAATACCTCCTGCTAATTGTATTTTATGCAGTGGTGCAAATTCGTATTTTGTTATCGCTAAATAAACAAAAAAATTATTTTTAAAGTGAAATGTGAAATTCCGGTATTTGGGTGGCAAAGCTAAAGTTGTAAGTCGGTAATTACGGTATATGCTCTGGCTCGGTTCAATTTTTTTTACTGAAATCTGCAGTAGAAAGTGTGTTGTTGCTGTTTGTTGCCATCGTCATGACATCTCATCGCCGACTTGGTAAGGAGGCTCCAGAGGAGGCCTGTCTAGGAGGGGGGTTGGAGTCGAAGAGAGGCAAGGAAGTGAGCAGTCCCAAGTGGGTCCAGCCAAAGACTGCTCGCCGTAAGATCAGTGGAGCAGATGGGACATGAGCAAAGGTGACTGACAGTCAGCTCACCGTGTCCACAGAACTTACGGGAAGGATATCTGATGTTCAACTGGTTGGCGTTAACACCCGAAACTCGAGCCAAGGATATGAAACGAACACTCAAGGATAAAGTGCAAGACAAATGGAAAAATTGAGATGTGGCAGACTCCCTCAAATTGGAAAACTTATTCAACAGAATATCGGTCTTTTAACAAAGCATTTGCAGTGCAGTTCTCACATGATGCCTGGTACCTACATTAAAGTATTAAAAGTGAATAAACTGTGGTCACTTTGACATTGAAAAAAAGGGTTAGCTAAGCACGTGATTACAGTGTTTTTCTATATAGATAATTGCGTGCAGGCCCCTGTTGGGCTCTTAGAAATAAAATGAGGGGAATACTGATACGGGCGTCGACCCTCTGCGTCTTGCTCTCCCGCGGTCCTCGACCCGGCGTCCAACCTTCCCTGTCGTCTGAATGCCATTCCCGAGCTCAAAACCTGTTCCCAAACCTGCCCTCCAAGGTTAATTAATGCCACGCTGTACGTTATATGGCAGCAGTACATGTTGTGCACAGGACGGCACTGTACAGCTCACTGTGCAGCATGGTACATGACCATACGGAACAGTACAGCTTGCACCGCACTGCGCAATGAAGTATGTACAAAGCAACACTATACAGCGGAACACAGTACCACAGTGTACAATGAAGCATTGCCACGAGCAAGCTCGTTTAATTCGAGAATTATTACTGTATGATACCCTCTTGAAAATCAAATTATTTTTGCTGTGAAACTGACAGAAGGATTATCAAATTATCTTTCCGTTTGCGGAGCAAGAAAGTACAGTAGATTTGCTTACGAAAAATTGAATAAATATGATTTTTTTCAATAATATTGAGCAACAGAAACATGTTATGTTTAATAATCATTAAGATAATAAAATATAATGTACTCGTAGTGCATTTGTAGAACGAATTCTATGCGTGGCTACATGAGGTGTTACCTTTCTAAAAAATAAAGCCGTTCAAAAACTTTATTGAAGTAATAATATATAACTGATGTAGTGAACGGAGCTTTAGATAACCTATGTAAATGTAATATAACTAAGTTTTAACTGAGCATTTAACTGACCAATATGTAATACAAAGAAAGCAGGAGCGAAGCATTGTTTTTGTCTCCCACAATTGAGATATTATGACTTGGTACTGTACACACCTTTGGCAAGTACATATCCTAAATCGAGGCCCAGTATCAGGATCTTTCTTCCTGCCCTAATAAACATATTAAAATGCAGCGATGTTTTGATTATCGGGGAATTAAACTCTCAAAGATTACTCTCTCTCGGAGTCCGTGCCTGTGAACCATCGATTTCCAGCCACACAGAACACAGTTGAATGTTGTCGCTGGTTTGCAGCTATGTAAGTCGCTGTCTCAAATCTTGAAAAGTGGCAGGCATGAATAAAAAAAAGTATATGTTTCTGTAACTCTTCACCGCCCATGTAATCACGCCTGTTTTGTCCCATTGCAAATAATACCATTGCTACGAAAGTCTAATAACTACGGAGAATGATGATAAGTGCTTGTGTAATAACGCACTCAATATTTGCTGGAGTCAATAAACTTCGATGATTGGCAGTACGTGTGTCCCATTGTCATACACCTTCAACGTATTTTTCAGATGACATCGAAAACCGCCAGATGAGACGCCTCAAAATTGGGCCACCAGACCCACGACGACGCATCAGGAACCAAAGAAGGAAGGCAATGCAGCAGGTCTCTGATCCCACAGAACCCGGCAAGAGGATCGTTTGTTACTACACCAACTGGTCGGTGTACCGCAAGGGCATCGCCAAATTCAGGCCTAACAACATCAACCCTTACCTCTGCACCCACCTGGTGTACGCCTTCGCCGGTCTGACCGATGACTTCGAAATGTCCGTCTTTGACAGTTACCAAGACATTGAGAAAGGTAGGAGAGAGCTGTGTGGTAGGAGTGAAGTTGATACGACCAAGTTTGAGAACCAACATGGGACAGGAAGGAAGCTAGGTGAAGGAGATTTCGAATTATTCATCCTTGGCAGTTACGAGCGACATGGACCTTAACTAATTTACGAAGACAATCAATAAAATATTCTCTTACTTACTCATGTTGGGTTCACTGGACAATTATTGTCTTTTGACAGGCAATTATTGAGCGCGTTTTCTCAATTAGTTCTCCTAGTGTTCAGTTTTGTGCTCGTAATTTCAACAGCATGTTAAAAAAAATTACTAAAATGTTAGCCGTCAAGCCAGTTTTCTCAGCTTGCATTATTACTAGGCAAGTTTTAAATATCCTCAAGCCTGGATTGAATGAGCACTCACATGTTCACGGTTTTGCTGTTCATCCGGACACTACAATGCATTAGGACACCTGGAGCGAGGGAACACGTTAATTAATTTGGCTATCATGTGAACATGCCATTAGAGGAATAGCCTTCTAAAACTTCCAATGAACTATTACACAAAGTTGTAGATTACGTCCTAATTTCCAGCACTGAAGTAAGAGTATTTCTCTTTGTACCTACAACAGTTAAATACGAATTAAACGTGGCTTACAGCCAACGAAGTTATAATTACAGTTTTAATGAAGTTTTATATTGCAAAGAAATATCACACGTATATCACAAAAAAGTGAACAATAAGACGTTCTTCGTTGTTCTCTTTTTAATAATTGCAGCACTCTCCTTACCCATATATACTGCTACATATCTGTAAGCTATGGTGCTGCATTCTACCAACGAAAGCTTGAGAGCCCAATAGTACTATGCTGAGTTGTCCATATAGTGGCATGAATTTATGACTGAAAGATCGCCAGCCCCCCTCCCTCCCCCCCAACAAAAAGGATTTTGTAGTAACGGCAAAAACATGTAGGAATAAAGTGCCATCGTATAAAGGACATGATAATGGTTGGGGTAGCCAAAATTTAATTGAAATGAAGAGTTAGTAGTGGGTAGGTTACTGAGACACCAAGTTCCGGTCTAGGGCGTGACGTCCCTTCCGGTTCCGGCCTACTTTCGCTTCCGGATATTGCGGCCCTTCCGGCTCCTATTGCACCCCTTCCGATTCCTAGTCCGGCCTTTTATTCCGAGCTCAGTCTTTTTATCCTCTGATTAACCTTCTCACGACAAATTTACAAATTTCTCTCCATTTTTTTTTAATTCCACCATCGCCATCTTGAATTTCGGGTACTATAGTCGTATTTTCTATGTATTTACCTAACAGAAAACGATTAGGGATCCTGTTATATTTTCTTATATGGGTACATGTAGATTACCCTACACTTCACTTTATTACGTCCAAGCCTCTCTCTCACCCAGCTCGCAAACACTCACTGCCCGCAGATGGTGACCGAGATACCCGCACCCTGAAAGGTGTATGTGTGTACCGAGTCACCTATTTATTTAAACCATACAGTTACATTAAGCATATCCAAAATCCCACGCACGCGCACTTCTACAGTAGCCTGCCTCCGCTGTTGCTGCTCCTTCTGCTGTTGCTTGCTCGTGTTGCTATTGATAGGATAGAAAAGAATATTATGAAATTTTATACCATTTTATTGAATCCGAAGTCACAGACACAAAGAAATATACAATAAATGCATTATACAGTATATTCTTAAAACCACCCTAACAAACTTATTAGACCAATAGATGTTGAAAGTACTACCAGCACCAAATTACTTTCGACACTTGCTTCCAAGTACATGTAATATGAACGTGAGCATTCCCTTTTCATTCTTACTTTTATGTTCATGACTGAAATTTTTAGAAACAATTACATTATGTAAGTGGAATTCGCTTTCATAAATAATTGGCTATGCATATACAGTATAGGCACCACCCACGAGTGATGTGAATGTTTGTAGGCGCTTTTTACGCGATATTATAACAGTGGGGAACGTCGAAACATTTCATAAAGAATTGTAATACGTAGTGAAAATCAAAAACCAGCAGAAGGTTGCACCAATGCTAAATCCTTATCAATTGCTCAATAGCAGAGTATTCGAACGCATGGGCAGAAGTTATCTAACTGACAGCCGACATTTTCTTATTTTCTTCTCTGCTCTCCAACCGTGAACCGTGCAATAGCCGACTACAAATGACAAATTTTACCGTGTTAGGATATTAGGTTCAACCCTTGATCCCTGGAATATTCGAGACCCTGTCTATGTTGAAAGAGAAGCCGTCCTTAAACGACAATAATTGCTTCTATTCCTTTTTCAACGCAAAAACCTGAGCTCTTTATCTATATATTAATACGCTTGTATCTACGTGTGTGTGTCAGTCACGCTCTTCACAAATAGATAGGCGTAAATTAGAGACTTGACTTCATTTCACTCGTATCATATATCTACGCTTTC
>LQNS02000303.1:15467414-15479943 GCA_001587735.2 Parhyale hawaiensis
TTTTTGCTGGATTTCCTTTAGCAGTGTTTTGGGCTTCCCGGTGTTGCAAATGCTTCATTTGGGTTGTATTACCTGTCCGTGGGAGCTCAAGCGTGAAGTTTTAATAATAATAATAACAACGGTTACACAATGGGATCATTACCTACGATTAGTTACAAAAGACAGCACAGTAAGCTCCTACCGCCTACTAAACATTGTCACAGAATTGTGTCTCAACCCCACTCTCATGACTATACAGGCCCATTCGAATACTTAACTCAGGATTGGAATTGCTGCTGTCGTGATTTCGCCCTGGCCATCTCACGTCCTCACGCACAGAAATCAGTTGACACGTCTTCCTTGTCAATCGTATCGTCTCTAGCTGCCTTGACAACCTGTCCCAGATTTTTATACTCAGCAGATCGGCCGAAGGTAAACAGCCAGCCGATCTGCACTGCGGACAGTTTTGACCTTCGCTGCCGTCGAAATGTGTTTCTTCAATCGACTATTTTCCCCTCTAATTAATTAACTGTCCCGCCTACATTGATGATTTGGATACCAAATTACAGGTCTCGTGATATTGCAGCTATTTAATGACCTTTCCCGCTTCTACAGTTCCTAGTTTTTCCAATATTTGTAATAAATCGAGAGTGGAGCTTGAGGCCATCTTGTTTTTCCCATTAAAAACTCTGATTATCTTACACTAGCGGCTCGATTGGAACCAAACACCACTTCCAGGCCTATGCATATATCTTAACTGTATGTACATAGAAATAATGTTTGCGGCATGCCTTAGTTTGACCGCACTCGTCCAAAAAGTGTGCTTATGCAAACACAAATTGAGAGTTCTGGTGATAGGCGTCCCTTGAACGCGATCCTATTGGTGGAACGGTGTGGGCGCTTCCTGACGTCACTGACACCGCCCTCGGCTCGCTGCGCATATTCCGACCGGTGTCCCTCGCCGGTTGGGCCAACTTGTGAAGAAATTGCGTAGCAGCTGGGTACTAGTTTTGGTGTTCATTTAGGTATGTCGTGTCATTTCGACTCTACATGTGAACGCAAGAGAAATACAACATCTTGTCAGTCCTTGCTCCGTCTTTTCATTGCGCCCGCATCCCATTTAAGTGGCGGTATGGTCCCAGCAGGGAGTGTGGCAGCTGATTTTTCTTTTAACCTTGAAGAAGGACACTCAACTGACATTCAGTTCGACAGCTACGCGGTTCACCGCCACTTCCTGCTCGATTTGAGCGATGGCCCGAGTTTTTCTTCAGTGGTAAGCTTTTCCAACCCATTGTAATGGCATGATGGTTTTTAATATAGTGCCAAAATGCCAAAATAAGTGAAAAGGTAGGAAAGTAGTGGCCCGTCCACCAGCGTAACGTACGTATGCTCTGCTCGAGCTCTGATAGATCACAGACTGACTGTGTAGCGCACATTTGTGTGTGGCGCAAGGGTGAAGCAGCACACGTCATACCATCCTCCTTTCTCTTCTCATATGGCGGGAAATGTGAAAATAAAGTTACTGGGGAATTATGCCATAACTTTCTTTTTGCGGCCACTGTAATCTTTTCAGCTATTAACTTTTCTTGAATCATTATATATAATTATTAACATTAGACATTATGCTGTTTGTATGTGCTTTTCACTGAAGTCTAGGCCTTTACCTAACCGCTCATACGCTCATCAGTACTATATAATAATTCACGTCGTGTTTTTATTTATTTGTTTATTTATTTATTCATAACTATATTTATATCTTTCCTGTCATGCTCTATGGGTATAAGATAGGAGAAAATTCAGGTGCCGCAGACGGTATCTTGGATACGGGGGTCGGACTTGAGCGCTCCAGGCAGAATGCTGAATTTTCATTAAAGAAGCCTCTGAACAGTACTAAGCACAGGAGACAGAGGGGGTTTTCCTGAGGTGCTAATTTTCTACCGTCATTTATAATGACGGCCCGGGCCACTAGTATGATATAAATTATATTGTTAACTATAGTAATAGTGATATGAGTGGTGATAATAAAATTAAACTTTCTCCTCGTCAGGCGGCTACGCTCATTTCGCTGGTCTCAAGCAGTACAACCCCAAACTGAGGAACTTGATTGCGGTGGGCGGCTGGAGCGAAGGATCCACCCGCTTCAGTGAACTCGTGAGCGCCGCTGAGACCCGCGCCATCTTCATCAAGTCCGCCATCGCCCACTGCCGCCGCTACAACTTCGACGGTCTCGACCTGGACTGGGAGTATCCTGCCTCACGCGCAGGGTCGACGCCCGAGGATAAAGAGAATTATCTTCTGCTAGTCAAGGCAAGCAGGATAATTATTGTCACTCTTTCTCATAATGTATCAAGCTAATTCGATGAAACTAATTTTTGTGAAGGGATGTTCAGCTTTGTAAGTAGTGAGAACTTTTAAAGAGCGAGTAAGATAAAACATTTAGGCGGGCAAACATAGAACTTGCTGTTATAATCAAGAGTAGCTTCACACAGTCTATCAACTAGGTACATCAGTGACAGCGTAGCACTCTCATTACAAAAGTCGGGCAGGCAGAGAAGATTCCTTAACGATGAATCGATACACAGGATTACCTATTTGAAATAACGTCAACTGCTGACGTCTTGTATCACGTAAGCCGAAGGAGATAAGATCAGCTATGCTTTTCGATCCGGTAGTTCAACTCAATCATCCTACATTATGAGGAGTCTCGCCCCCATGTAGGGGACCCTATGAATTATCAAATCCTTCAGGATTTTGTCTCCCGTGCCCACTTTGCTCCCCTTCCACTGATGTGTCTGTTCCTCCTCTTAATTGCGCTTCTTCCTTGACTTTTTGCACTCATGTACGTTGATCCGCGGTAAGAATATCCCCACCCTTGCTTGGGTTACACATCTCTGTTGACATACGCTGCCCCTATTTTATCTCCCATTTTATCGTACTGAATTCAAATGAGCAACTTGAACTTTATAGCATAATGATCTAACTTTTGATTAGGAATTGTTACAAAGGATTTTAGAGCTTGCAGTTCCTAATCAGCTCTTGATTGAAAGGTGTTAGCTCTACGCTTCTAATGGAACACATAAATCCCAGGAGAAATTCAAGGAAGACGCACAATATAAAAACTGATTGGAAACCGTATACTCCAGACACACCCAATTACTTTATCGCAAATGCAACGTTCTTCGAAGCAGTAATGAACATTTTACGGTGTATAGTACATACTATATATTTATTAATTATGGTTGATCCAGGGAAAGCGAATCCATTGCTTCATTTTTTCCAAAAGAAATTAACAAAACACTAAATTCACTAAGTTAATGACTGTATGACGATGATTTGAGGGAAGAACTTCTTTTATATTATTTTCCCAGTATTCGAGAACCTTATTCCAAAATTGCATGCATATTTTATTAAAAAACAAATGTAACTGTTGAAAAACTTTTTAGTTAGAGTAGAATTCTCCAAAGAACGGAAGTTATGGACACCATTCAATGAGCCTATGAAACTGACTGGCAACAGTAAGTGTAAATAAAATGTACATAATCGGGGGAAAAATGAATAACCCGTATTAGAGGTAAGAAATCAACTCCCATTTTAAGTAAAAATTCCTAGATAATTTATTACCCCTAATATGGGTTATTCATTTATTCTCCCGATTAACAATACAATGAAACTGCCCGGTCAGCACTCGGAGCAAGAGGGCATAAGTTTACAGCTTCAATTCGTATATCAGTTTTCATTGAAATAGCACCATTAGTAACGTAATCAAATGGGGTGCAGTAGATATTAAAGGTTAAAGTTTTTTGTGCAGTTCACATCGCGTAATTCGTTGTGCAGGAAATGCGGCAAGCGTTGGAGGAAGAAGCGAAGAAACTCGGGAGGGCCCGGTTGATCCTCACCATGGTTGTGCCCGCTGGCAAGGATACCATCGATAGGGGCTACGACGTGGCATCTCTCAACCCGTGAGTCTGTTTCACTGTACCTGAGGACGAGCCACACCCACTAAATCTCTTAAATAGAAAGCCTCAAGTTCAAGAAGAACTTAGGGAGAGTGACTGAATAATTGTAAATAATGTAATGGTGCACCACACTAAGAATGAGTTGATTGCGGGAATCAATCTACGCAATATTTTCCAACAGTGTTGCAGTAGAACTGTTTGTTATACTATATGCCGGCATTACGGAAAGGTTCAATAAGCAACAAATTGTTGATAGAGACGAGGGGCTATATCAAATGAACTGGGACGTACTAGAGTTACCAAAAGTTTATTTTATATATATATATATATATACTAGTAATAGTACAATCAATACTGTATTTGTTTTCTCAAATTTTCTACGCTCTTTTATAAGAAGTTCACTGAATTGGGCAAAAATTATATGGGGTGTGTATAGACGGTCTGACTTCATTGTAACAGATGTACGCAGATGCGTAGCGTCCAATCTCGTCAAGATCCATCACTTCAAATGAAACTCAATAGCAACCCTAATTTCTTGAAATTATTCACATTTTTCATCATAATAAATTATGTTAGAAAATGCATCCAGCTCCTCCAATAGTCATCAATCTCACCAGAAATAAGTTCAACAAAGCTACAATTTTACCAGGCTTGTGGACTTCTTCAACATCCTTACGTACGACTACTACCCCAGCATCTACCACTCTGCCCAGCACCATGCGCCGCTATACGCTCTGCCGGGCACTATGAAGGACCAGGACGGGTATTTGCTCAATGTGGTAAGTTTTACACATAAACCATGCACCTCTCTGCGCTGTTTCCTTCATCTAAATATCTAAAGAAGACGAGAGCTGCATTTCCAATTTAGTAAGCTCATCTGACTTCATTTTCTTATGGTGTGTCGTACTATCATATAACATGAGAAGCACTTGATCCGAGAGCGCAGACTGCCGAGCAATGGTCTAGAATTCGGGATTTTTTCCGGATAATCACCAAGATTTACTAATCAGTTCCTACCAGTTACTGTAACATGTGTTATGATCCATCCATTATTTTGTGCGTTATATCGCTGAAAGACAGAAAAAAAGTCAGACAGACCAAGAGAGAAACTGACTAATTTATCCCTATCAGAATTTATTCATCTGTTTCTTGTGACATCATTAACAGTTCCAGTTAATTTTGTGAAGATCCATCAAAAACGTTAAGAGTGATATTGCTAAACAACTGACAATATAGCTGAATAGCTCGGGAAATGTTCCTATTCAGTATGATCTCAAGGTACAGATTTGCCACCGGTACAGCATTGTGCGACGATCCCATTTTTAAATGGGTAAATACAATGGTAAATTGACAATGGTAAATGCAAGCTTGTAAAGCCCGGCCCACATTGTATCTTACAGTTACCACTTGCAAGTTCGTTTACGAAGTTCAAGCGCCGTTTGGGGTGTGAGAGCCCGAGTAGCATGCAGTGGTAGGGCTTACAGGAACATGTACATAAAAATATTCTACACTTTCAATGCCAAGCGTGAAGTTCGTAGATCGTATTCCTTTCTGAATACAGAGATATCGTCGGTTACATGATCAGAAAGACTCGCAAAGCTGATAACGATAGTGTAATATATTTACTTGTGTTTCTTGGCGAAGGTAAAGTTTTAATTGAATTCGTCACTGTACTTTGTTGTGAGAGTGAACTTCTAGGCCGAGTATAGTTATCAAACTACAGTGCTGGATGGTGAAGGAATGTCTTCAAGGTCTTCTTGTTTATTTACATCTTATTATACAAGACTTAGAAGATATGATCCAATAATAAGTAGCAAGCATGCTACTTGATAGATGCAGACAATAAGAATGCAAGGTCTACATCTAAGAAAGTGCTACAAGCAGAATGCTGTAGACTATGCACAGTTCTCTAATGCTAGTACTGAAATAAGCTGGCGCTTGTTAGTGCAAACGCCTTAAATATCTATGATTGCCGGCTTCATTGAGAATACCGGTTGCTTCCGCCGGATTCGAGTCGAAAGTTCGCCGGTAAATTACAGTACGTTTATACGAGAATAACAAATATCTTAGAAACTCCGGTTACAGGCTTTGACAGACAGTTTTTACTGATATAGGTTCCGGCCGGAAGGTCATTGAGATATACGCTTGTCACTCAAAGGCAGTGCTGGCAAACCGGCACATTTTTGCACGGGCATAAAACGACATTTAAAGTTCTTTTTCTTAAAAGCTCTGATCTGAAGCCGGCTGTGGCTACATCCGCCAGGGCATGAGCTCGCATGACACAAAGAATGAGCCTATACATTTGAATGTTACCGGCTAACACATTGGAATGTTGTATGTGCAAAATGCATACATAACAGATAGTGAATCTGGACTTCTGTCTCTAACTCTCATATACGTCAAGCCTAATTTGCCTTCGTTTCTCCCTATGCAGCTAGTCCTCAATATGGGCCTCTGGTTCTATATATTTTACAATTTAAGTTAAAAATTCTCACCGTCAGGTGATCGATACATGTAATCTTGATTCGAACGTACATGTATCGAGTATCTGGATTAAAAAAATTCGAAATGGGCCTGCATAAAACAAGGAAATGTACATGACAAAATTAACAACCTGTACTACTCAGAAAGCATAGGATTGTCTATAGGATTAGTTAGATATAAATCAATCTGTCTTTTGGTATGGAGTACCACATCCAGTTTTGAATCATTTGAAATTTCAAGAACGATGACATTGGACGTCTGCATCATTTGAATTCTAGTAATGTGCTCAAAATGCATATTTGAATTTCATTGATGACGGACACTTCAATATGACCTAGATCGAGAATATAAATTATATATGAATCTCAGTTATTCCAAAAATATTCTTATATGCAGCACGATTGCTTTTTAGTGTAGAGAATAGCTTCGTGTTTTGCCGTCATATTTGATGGGCAAAGACTATAATAGCGATCGCTTCATACGCCCGTGGTGGATGGAGCTAACCATCAGAAGGAGCAAGAAGTTAGGAGTCGAAATGTACCGCACATAAAGAACAAATTGGCCTAAAGATTGACCTGCTCTTATGGGATGTAGCTAATCATATATTTCTGTTCACTTTCTAGGACTGGACTATGACGTACTACGTCAGGTTGGGAGCAGAGCCTCTCAAGCTGGTTTTGGGAATCCCGGCTTACGGAAGAAGTTTCACCCTCGCGGATCCCGCATTGAGTAACATCGGATCTATTTCCGTCAGGCCTGGGAAGAAGGGAAACTACACCAAAGAGGATGGCTTTCTGGCCATGTATGAGGTAAACCATTGCCAAGTTATAAATCTCGTTCTTTTACGTGTCTTGATACAGAATAGGACTTCTCGTTGCCTCACCCTAGTTTTTCTTCCGTGGATAACTGCTCATTAGCTGAGCTAAAGTGTGAGGCATCGCCCCTTCCATTTATATAATTCTTCGTTTGTGAGGTCGAGGGTTTTTTGTGCACGACAGACTTTCTGTAGGGTGCTAAAAAGTGCTAAAAAGTTCACATTAATTCCATTCTATATGAGGGGTTAACTCTTCGATAGGAAATGAGCGAAGGATAGGGTTAGGCGAGTTGGGTTCGACCATCCAATATTATAAGGAGCAGCGTCAGAGGGACCCCATAGGATTCCTTTTTCGTAAACTAGATCTTCGGGACTCCTTTCTTCTGTGCCCACTTTGCTTCCTTCAACTTTTATACTCCTACGAAAGATGTTTTATTCTGTTCTCCCTTTTCCTCCCGACTTGCTGTTTCCGTGAGCGTTGATCCTGTGGGCGTACTCATGGTTGAATTGCAGGTTCTCCAACGAGAAGGTAGGGTCGAAAGCCCGTCCCGCTCCTTCTGAGCTGTGGCTTCACGTGGAGCGATCATAAATCGTATTAATTTCTTCATTCATGTCACTTGCTGTATCAATACGGTTAGCGTGGCCTATCATAAAGAAGAAAGAACGGCAATGATTTTCGCCCAATCACAGCTGTGTACCAATTGTGTAGCAAAAGACTGTTTTTTGCCAGCTGAAACCTCAAATATTCAAGTCATCCAAAACACTTTCTCCAATAAAACAGTTTCCCATAGTAGTACTAATTTTTTTTTTTTTTTTTAGTTGATTCAAAAACTGTTTTTTTGAAGGCCACACTTGCGAGACCACATTTACAGCCTAAACAAGGATTTCTTTTAAGTATCATAAACTTCTTTACAAAATGAGTATTGAGTGGGTTACTTGGGAAAACTAGAAAGCATAACTGAATTACTTATAATTACTAGGTAATGCTTTTTGAATGTTGCGAAACGGTTAGCCTCGACTCCTACACCCTGAAGGTTTGTTTTCAGAGCCGAATAAAAATTAAAAAGAAACAGCTTTACATAATTGACGCATAAATGTACAGTTTTTAGCGTTAAGCATAGCACTCGTGCAATATATGCGTTTTTCATATTGCTGGAGCGAAAAAATATTTTGAACACATGCAGCCGGTGACGGGGGAAAATGAGCCAGCTCTTTTGTTAGCCAAAACCCACTTTTTATCGTATCTCTGTGTTTAAAAACTAAAATAATTATAAAATAATGATAATGATGATTATTGATAATTTTTTTATATGCTGAGAACAGCCAAACATCGAGCACCAGCTCAATACAACGGAAATAATCGTAAAAATGAATTAAAAATATTATTGACATTGTCATAACACCGATGTTCTCTACAAACTTTCGCTCAACCTGTCGTCATGCAAGGAGATGGGCAGAACCGTGTCAAATTGATCATACGACGAGTTAACCTGTTACGTTATTTAACCATGGAAACACCCTCGTACTTGGGTTCCATATTTTTGCTGGGTTCCATATTTTTGTTTTAATGATTATAACTACTGTAGAGAAACACTCTGAGAATGCATGCCTGCGCCAAGTAACGTAATGATATCGAAAAATCCAAATTAGTCCTGGAACCAGGATGTCTTTACGATAATCACCTACACTTGATCATTTGACCCTTTAAACATTCATAATTACTAGTTCATATGATTTTCTTGAAGATCTGTCCACAACTTTTTGAGTCATATTCTAACTAACATTAAGACAAACATAGTAACAGTCAAACACATAAACGGACAAATTGATCATGATCAAAATTTGCTCATTGGCGCCTTTCAACATTTCTATTCTAACAGGTTTGGTGAAGATCCAACAACAACTTTTTTGAGTTATGCGGCCTAGAAAAATCGGGTAGACAAACAAATAAACAACAGAGCGGATCTTCATTCAAAGTTAATCGTCTGTTCCTCCTAACATACCTAACAATCCCTATAAATTTTAAGCAGATCCCTCAATAACTTTTCGAGTCATCAAGGTGACATAAATAGCAGACACCCAATTAATCAGACAAACGTCGATAAAATCATAACAATAACACGTAATTGCTCTGTCCAGAGAGACCTAAATAAGATATTTACACACACAGTACCTCAATACTGCTCCAACCCTGTAGCCTTTTTTTATGATTTTCAATGTTTCCCCTACAATCAGTACTATAACAGCTGTTGTCAATGCCAGTTTCGTAATTTTAGCATATCTACAAGTAGTTGAAGGAATTTTCCTACACTTCCAGATATGTGAAGCGATGTCGGTGGATGGGTGGACGGCGGAGAAGCCTTTTCCTCGCCTCATGGGGCCTTATGCCTATAAGGGCAACCAGTGGGTCGGCTATGATGACGAAGGCATTGTTGCTAATAAGGTGAGTCACTATGTAGATTAAACCAGCGATTCCCTAATCTTAGCTTAATTTGCTACGCACCCCCAGTGAGAGCAATTTGAAATACACGGACACCCTGCCATTCAAATGCGACAATTTAGCAGATTATACTTTGATTGGCTACGGTTTGTTTCTGTAAATGTTTACAGCGTCAAGCGTAATGTTTATTAGTTGCATAGCACGCGTACACCACACATATAACTCGTGTGATAATAATTGCTACTCTCATGCAGTAAAGCTCTACAGTCCGCGGAGTATCCGCGAATATGTCTTACCTTTAGAGTGTCTCTCTGTATGTGTCAGTGTGTGTAGGTGTGTGTCTCATGGTTTTCACTAATATAGAGAAGGAAATTAGAGATTTGACTTCAAATTTAAATCAATTCACCCGTATCCATACCTACGGCTTTTCATTTTTTCGCAACATTATTCATACTTGCTTTACAGGTAGCGTATGACATTCCTAACTGGTCAGATGAATAGCTGGGATGCGCTACAGAGAAACAGAACTTGTAGCGTTGGCCATCTCGGCTCTAAAGTATTTTTTGAAGCGAATGTACTGCTGGGAGAGCATCTGCCACTACAGTGCGATGTCTTAGGAAATACAATGACATCTTGAGAACCAAGATTACGTTGTTGCAACTAAAGAAATTGACTGACTCTCTTGTACTTTATTCTATAACTATCCCGTTAAACAAGACAGAAAAATGATGAACTACTGATCAGTATCCATGGGTCCCGAAATAGTGAAAAAAAAATCGGATACGCCGACAAATGCATGATGCAGTGGTACAATCGAATTCTAGGAAAGGTTAGACGAGATGTAAGGCAGACGGACTGCTTAACGATAAACTGGGTTAAGCGGCAGATGCAGAGTTCGGACAGGGTGGGTTAAGATATGAGCCAAGGCCACCTAGAAAACAGATTTTCTAGGTGGCATTGTATGAGCGCTGCCTCAGGTTAAATAAGGTATATGAAAACATTCACTAACAATGGTATTTCCACGGGTGCAGACTGCTAGTGATACATTAATATGCTAGTATGTACGTACTGTACCTACCTTTTGTGTCACTCTCTTCACTAATAGATAGAAGGAAAACAGAGATAGCTAGAGCACTCTGAGCTAGAGCGCATACCTCCGCCAAGCGAAGCAACGGCAGCAAAAATTTCCCAAATTGGCTCTGCAACCATAATTTTCTTTGTATAAGATCCAAAATTTGATCATTTGTGCCTTTTGATAGTAATAACAGCTTGTGCAATTTTCTTGAAGATCTGTTAATAACTTTTTGAGTTTTACTGCTAACAAACGTTATGGCAAACATGAGTCAAACATACAATCGAACTAACTGATCTGCACCAAAATTTAATCACTTATATCTTATAACATTACTAACAACCCCTATAAATTTCATAAAGATCCATTCCTTAGTTTTTGAGTTATTGTGCTAACAAGCATCAAATTAAAAATAGTGACAAACGAACGAACAAACTGATCATTACCATAATTTGGTCACATAGTCTTTGTTATATACCTAATAACTCTTGTTGACTTCATCAAAATTCATCAATTACATTTTTAGTTATAGCATTGAGAAAAACGAGGCAGATAAACAAACAAACGGATGGACATATCTTCACCAAAAGTTAATCATCTGTTCCTCCTAACATACCTAACAATCCCAGTAAATTTCGTCCAAATCGGTTCATAAGTTTTTGAATTATCTTGGTGACAGACAGACAGACAAACAAACAAACAAACAGACAAATAAACAGACAGACAAACAGGCAGACAAACACGACGAAAACACAACCTCCTTGGCGGAGGTAATAATTAAAGGCTCAACGACTGTCCTCGTACCTATGCAACGGCGAGAATCAGCGACCTGGTGCAATTGGGCAAGGTTTTTCTATAATTATTTTTTGCCTCTAAGCTGTTCAATGAAAACGCGTTAGAACCTACATCGTTGTTTGCTGTTACCATGGAAATTCTACGGCTTTGGGTAGACCAGGCAGCTTATGGGAATCATTATCAGCCAGAAGACTGGTCTTAGAAAATTGCGCATCGAGTCCCAGTGTCGTAAAGGAAGTGTGGCATTACCATGCTAAATCACGAACGTTTCAAGGGTCCGCCTGAAAGGCCCTGCGAAGCCGTGAGGGAAGCAGGACAAGTACCTACCTCTCGCATAATAGGACAACTCCCATCTGGAACGACAACTATCGCTTAGGAGGACAACTACCTCCTAGGTCAGTGTTGTCCAAACTAGGCTATGCAACATACAGTAGTTCAAAAGGGTACGTGAACAAACAAGGAACACACACGCAACCGAAACAAAGTCATTTTCAAGCATTTTGCTAATAAATCATCTTATTTGTGTAAAAAATTTTAATTCGTTGACCAACACTCCTGTAATAGTCTTTTCGTAATTAATAACCCATTTGCATGATTACCCTAAATAAACCAGTTTTGGTCAGCCATGGTAAGCAGGGGGAGGGTAGGAGAAGGTAATAAAGGATACAATGGCGAAAATGTTTGGACAATACTGTCCTAGGCAGCACACTGCAAATAAACCGTAATTTTTTCCACGGTTCCAGCTAGTTATCTGCTTATGGCTCCATTCGTCCACTAGTTATAATCCACAAACTAGAGCACTCTGAGAGCGCATACTTCCGCCAAGTGAGCCAACGGTAGCACAAATTCAAATTGGCTCTGAAACCATAATTTTCTTTGCATAAACTCCAAAATCTAATCATTTGTGCCTTTTTGTATTAGTAACAGCTTGTTCAATTTTTTTGAAGATCCGTTCATAACTTTTTGAGTTATACTGTTAACAAACGTTA
>LQNS02000303.1:15480126-15493931 GCA_001587735.2 Parhyale hawaiensis
AACTCATGTTAATTTCATCAAAATCCATCTATAACTTTTTGAGTTATGGCATCGAGAAAAATGACGCAGACAAACAAACAAACAAACGGATGGACATATCTTCACCAAAAGTTAATCATCTGTTCCTCTCAACATACCTAACAATTCCTGTAAATTTCATCCAAATCGGTTCATAACGTTTTGAGTTATCTTGGTGACAGACAAATAGACAGACAAACACGACGAAAACATAACCTCCTTGGCGGAGGTAATTAATGGTAAGTATTGTTCCATGTGTTGAGGGTGCTACGCCCCTAATTTTCTGGGCACTGCTTCGATATAATAATACATATACATTGTATACCTATCTAGCGATCAGACAGGGCACGGGAAGCGTGGGGGACCAGGGTTGGGTTGAGTGTCGCCTGGTAGGAGGATCATGGGATGGTAAATTCACTAGGCGCAGGTTCCGTCGAGCAAGGCAGCGAAGTAGTCGTTCGCAAAGGTGGATTACCAGGTCGATGTCTTGATACGCTAATCTAGTAGAATGACTATCGTTGCTTGCCTGATATTAAACCAGCACAGTTAGGCCTTGTACCTCTAAAAGTAGATGCCAAACGTAAAGTCAACTTGTCAATACCCCAACTGGGAAACCCACACGCACTGGTTTGTGCTGCAGATATAAGCCTAGATGAGATAGAAGAATATACGGCTGCAGTCAACCACAGATCGTCTAGAACTATGGCGTCAGTGGCGGAAGGCTCTATCCGACAATCTGCGCCCCGACCCTCCACATTGCTGGTAAAGGTCGGTAAACCCACAGCAGTACGCAGACCGAATGCTGACTGATAACGTCAACCGCCGCGAAGAACTTGGCTAGCTGGGAGCGAGGTTTGAACCAGCGGCCTTGAGAGTCAATGTCAGAAGCTTTAATCTGCTGCTACTACGGGTAGATTCATGATTTCTTTAAAATCTATCGAACTGATACAGACATGTGGAGGAAGAGTATAGCTAGTAGATAATTTAAATTAAACATACTACGTTGTAGAAACAAGTATGTTTAAACTTAAATTTCAGGATTGCCTGCATTCAAAGCCATTGCCTGGTTATGATGGTCGTATTACTGGTAACGTCAGTCATTATTGCATTCACATGGCTTTGTGTCTACCGTTTTTTTTTCCTCACAAATAAATTAAAAACTCAATTCTTCACGAAGTATATCAAGAGCAATACCGAAATGACCAAGAAAAGACGAAGGTAAATATTGCATGGGAAGCCACTGTATTGGTGCATCTGCTCTATCACAGGTGCGAACCCTCGACTCTTTTTTCGTGGAAGATCAGGAATACGAAGCGTCATGTTCATGAGGAATGTTGTTTGAAACTACTACACTAGATTAACGGGTACTGACACAACAGCAGAAAACACTGGAAAATCTACAATGGCTTTTTCTCTGTAAAGTAAGAAAATAATACAATTATTATATTATTATAAAATAATTCTTATGTGAACTCATGAAGCTAACGTTAACATTATGCTTTTAGATAAACAAAAGAGACTGAGCAAATTGCAGCGACTGATATGAAATTGCAACAAACCCCTTGCTGGTGTTGTTTGTGAGAAACAAAATTTATTTTTGTAATCATCATAATTCCATAACAGGCACATTACGTGCGGGACTACGGGTACGGAGGCATCATGTTCTGGACCATCGACACCGATGACTTCCACGGCATCTGCAGCGGTTGGCCAAATCTGCTCATAGAGGCTGGCAAGGCAGCGCTCCTCAGCGTGTGGCACGACGAAGAGAGCACCGGGGACGGCGGGTAAACTTTTGTCCAAGTGATGTAATCCTTAGCAGATATACTTCGGGTTATTGATTTATTCTCTTCATTCATAGAGCAGTGGATTGGGACGCTTGAAACCTTTTGATTATCTAGTATGAATTGTTAACAAGGCATAAAAAGATACAATTCTGGTACTGTAGAGAAGCTGCAACCGTGCTTTTTGCAGTTTCCTCACTTACTTCTTCTGCTTTTTATTCCAGCAGCAGCATAGGCCAAACTCCAGTTTCTTCAGCCACCCCGAGTTCATCCTCAACACCGAGCCCTTCTCCTTGTGAGTCTTGTGATGGCTGATTCTTCCGTCAAGGGCATTAAGTATCGTTTAGGGTAAAGGAACCGTCCATTGCCGCGCAAGTTTCACTTGGCGTAGGCGATGCCCACAAAGCTGCGTTCGATTTCGCTTGGCACAGTAGGGGCCTCCGCCACCCGCGTTCAACTTTACGTAGCATACAGCTGCATACTGTACCTGCCTCTGCCAACCGCGTTAGTAGTGTATAAGGCGACCTAATGGGGCACTTCTGAGAACCGTTGCCGTCCCACCTATACTTCGGGTTTCCCAGGCCGTGTCCACCGCCAGTTCGCACCCCACTGACCCACCGCTTCCCCGGTAGTGAATTGGCCGTTCTTAAATGGTGACGAACGCGCGAGGGGAGCCTACCCTCAGAATTTCCCCATCTGGCAGCATTATACACTACTAGCGTTTGAGTTTGCTTGTGCACATTTCTGTCGCCAATCCTCTTGGAATACTCGCTATTGTGTCACACCGTCTACCTTAGCGGTCAGTGTCACCGAGTGACTTCATTGTCCGCATATACACGGACGCTCACTTTTCGTTTCGCTTCCTCACTACTACGCCTATTACATTACTACCCTAATGACCTATGGAGAGGCTTTTGAATTACTATTTTTCACGTGTTACTATGCCGGGTATGGACGTCAGAGTTATATTCTGGCAGGCCCTTTTCCCTGCGGCATCACGCATCCGGCGGCTGGAGGAATGCCTTTCCCGCAGGGGTAGTTGCATCTATCTACCCGCAGTTCCTGCTGACAAAGTTTGTAGAGTTAGGTAAGTTGTCTATACTTCCTTTTCTGGCCCGTGATGTGAGCCGTCGAATGGCGGTAAGCAACCCGTCTGATGGGACTCATCTGCTCCCTTGGGGAGACCCTTTTCACTTGTATTTCTTTCTTCTCACATCTTCTTTTTCCTTTTTTATATCTTTTGAATGCTTTGCCTTGTTTTATCCCTCTTGTGGTAGCGCATTTGGCCGACTGAGACATTCCGGCTGGAATACTGAGATTAAATATTCATCCACAGATGCGACCTATTCAACCGAGTCTCACTGCTTATATCACGTTGTAGGACGTGGGTGCGGTATTTAGCCCAGAGGTATAATAACAATAATAATATGACGACTACAGTAACGTCTCTACATTACCCTCGTTTTAACCATCATTGTTCAACTGAGACTGCAACAAGAAGATTGTACAGAGAACAATTTTTGGCGTCTTTTGATGCACTTAAATGCATCTAAATTACATTCATTAATGTCCCATAACCGATACACGCAAGTGCATCGTAAATGTGTTAAATGGATCATCCTTACACACTTTAACTAACTCTTCTGTAGTTATAATAATAATTGTATATTATCTTGTTAATAGTAAATACACCTAACGAGGTATTCCTTTTGCTTTAATTGTAGAATTTGGAAGGTCATATATTGCAGAAAAGAGAAGAAAGCGCTATGAAGATGAGAGTCTCGAAGTCAGCAGGAGAAAGATTTTTTATTCCTCCGCAGTACAGACTTCATCTCCTGCTTCGCAGGCTATCAGGGCATATCGTCTAAATTCTTCAATAATAATAAGACAGAACAACATCTACGTTATAGGTGTATCCACTGTATAGCTATGAGGCAGTGAATGAATATTATCATAATAGTAAAGTTAGGTAAAGAGCATTATAATGATGTGTATGGAGGTCTCATGATGCGCTTGGCACGTCGATGAGCCACTTAGCTGTTTCGGTTTTGGTACAAATCTGATGATGCACCAGGATGTATCAAAAACCCGGTAGAATTAATGCGCCTGAATAGATTAAACTTTAGATTACAATAGACATTTGCGCAGCAGTATGGAAGCGCGTCTCGCTTCTCACGTGCAACAAAACTATGAAGATTGTTTTTTGTTCACTTTCTTTTCGTCAAAATAAATTCTTCAGACTGCAGTATCTGATGTAATGGTACACTAAGGCCGCGGTCCTACTGGCGAGACAAGTGACGTGCAACGCGACAAATATGTGGCACGACAAAATGTAACGGAGGGTACAGCAGTCTGCTGTCCACACCGCCGCAACTGCGATGCCTCGCGACACCCGTGCATTGCTGCAACACGACTGCCGTAAAAATCGTATTGCGTCGCTTGTTGCTTCAGTGGGGCGGCGGCCTAAGCCACGCCATGAAACACCTACGTACATCCAAATTTTCTTCAGTATGGCTTTTGTCTTCAGGGTAAATTTTCTGCTGTATGCGAAGGAGGATGATGATGTTTCACTGAAATAAAATAATTGGTCCAGTTTAACACTTTTTACCAACTTTTTATGTTAAACTCTTTCTGACAGGAATAGTATAGCCTGTAGTCTCGTGGCCACGTACCCATCAAACGAGAAGTCTCAATACAACTTTTGTATCCTCATTTTGAAAATAGTGTTAATGTTGTTCCAGGGTTTAACTGTGAGCGCGAGGGATTCTTCCCACACCCACACGACTGCCAAAAGTACTACTGGTGTACAGGCAACAGACATGAACTACAGGCTTTTAGACTCACTTGCCCCGCTGGTGAGTAACTTGTCCCGCTGGTGAATAACTTGTCCCTGAAGTGAGTAACTTATCTCTCAAGGGATAAGTTGCCCCGCAAGTGAGTATTATTATATTAAATAGTTTAAGAGTCAGTCTTCAAAGCATAGATGATCTAACACAGGAAGAAGTAATGGCCATATTGCTGGTCGATATATATAGGTATAGAAACGTGGTACCCATGCACGAGGGTGGTGCCACACAGGATCAACGCGCATGGGGACAGCTATGTAGTCTGCAAAGAACACAAGAATCCGATGAAAGTAACCTAGCAGGAGTATGAAATGGGAAGGAAGCAAAATGGGCACAAAAAACAGACGCTCCGAAGTCCTAGCAAAGGACCAAGGTAATCTACAAACTCCCCTGAGGCCGCTCCTAGCCATACCATAGAATAAGCGAACCTAACCAATCGAAACTTTCGGCCTATGACCCATTCTACGCCCCTTGTGGGACGCACGTGAGTAACTTGCACCACAAGCGAGTATTTCATATCTCGATTTAATAATTATTTTGTGATGACTGGTCATTTTCTATCTAAGCCTCGAAATAGGTAGGTAAATATATGCTATATCTGTGCCTCCAGATCTGGTTTTCCAGCCAGTAGTAATAAATCTTTGTCTCCAGATCGCGGGTGTTCAATTGAGGGCGAAATTTCTTGTGTCCCCAATCTGCTCTTCAATTGTGTAGTGGATTTCTTGCTATTGTCGCCATGCCTGACGTTGAGCACAGTAAACAATTCTTTCTATGCCTCCAGATCTTGTATTCAGCCGAGTCAAGGATGGCTGCGACCACCCTGACCAGTTCCACTGCGAGACGAAACCGAAACGAGATGGCTTCTATAGCAGTGCTTCCATCTCCCACCAAATACCCACCACCACACCATTCCCTTCGTTAGACCATAACAAATTCTCGCCAGCCTTTGCGGCAGCGCGTCGCTGCTCCAACGGCATAATTTCTCGCTATGCTTCCAGACCTGATGTTCAGCCCTGTCGAGAATGTTTTTCTGTGTTTGCGGACCTAGTCTTCAGTGTAGAATGGTGGCAGCAGATTGATGCTTGCCTCACCGGTGGGAATTTCTAAAAATGAAATCATGGGGAGTGGCGAAAGACAATCTATGTTCTGAATTTTGCGCCAGATCGAATGAAACAGCAAAAAAATTATCTGTGTTAATGCTATTTGTTACCACAGCCGACAGCTTGGCATGCGTGCATAGCCATTTCCTACGATGCAGCACATAGTCATGACAAGCATAATGAGTGTAATAAAAAACATTCATCGTATGTAACGACTACGCGCCCTCCTGAGCAACCACTGAAACGTTGTGTCCGAGCGGGGATTCGAAGCTGCCGCTATAATAATCTTTATTGAAATCATTTCCTTACAGAAGGAAATGCGGGCCATCATACCTTGGGAGCGAGATACCTTTGATCTAATGTTACGAACATGGCTGACAAAGGATAATCTGTGGTCCAGTGGGACTCCTAGCAACCTGCACTCAGAGACTACTCGTTCGATATTGATGCCACGGATTGTTAACGCACAATTGGTGTCTTTATTGGGTTTTGAAAAAATCGAATAAGATGTTTTATTGATACTTAAGGAAAGTTTATTAGCACACAACCAGATATCAATGAGATGCAGTTGAGTGTTAGCGCAGTTAGTTAGAGATTGAATATCTTTACCAGACATATTGTCACGCCGCGAAAGGTGCCCACTCACCATCAGACATCAGTCACTCTCAGGAAGCAAAGTTGCATTCCTTGCTTCCTGGTCACTCTTAACGCCGCTCCGAAAACAGCATAGTCACCCTAACGAGTCAGTAGGCCTAGCACTACTGGGTCCGTCGCGCTGCCGTCGCCTCTCCAGGGCGTAAGCTTACGCCGCTGGGTGCTACTGCCTATCATACGTGCTGCGGCTCACGCCTGTAACTTGGTTGAGTCACCGCTGGAATATATATTTAACGCCCATGTGTGTTCTCTAGTGTTGTAAACTGTATACGATAGACACAACCGTTTGTCTGTATAACTTTAACTAGTATTCTTTGAAGTTTATATTTGTATTGTGCGAACCGAGTATTGTTTCTAGAATTAAGTAATATCTTGTATTTGATCATCTGTCATGTGATGTTTGGGCCGGTAGGAGACCCGATATTGCTAACACAGACCGAGATAAAACTAGCAAATAACTTTGGGTTTGCTTAAAACTCCTGCTGCGTTTTTTCGAAGGTGAGGTTACGCCTGAATGGGTAACCTGTCAGGAAGACCACTCTCGCAGTCAGGCACATGACCATAAACACGAACTGGTTAACCTTAAGGGTGCTTACACACCAAGAGCGAGGCGCGAGCGAAGCGGAGCGGTGATGCGTTCACATATGAGCGAGCGATTCATGCTTTCATTGCGCCCGTAAATCAAATTTAAATAGTGCTGCTGATTATCAGCAATAAAAAATGAGCAGGTACTGCAAACAGAGTAAAATAGACTGCGTAATTGAAAACGTGAAAATATATTACGATTAGACAGATGTCATGGCACTGCTAGTGCTAGAGAGGGGGAATTGCATATGTAGCTACATAGAATAGTCTATCGAAAAAATAAACACGCCGTGGAATTTTCTCAGATTCAACTAGTATGAAATTATTTTTCTAAACGGGTGGCTGCAAAACCTCAAAAATTGCAAAGAAAAAACAACACCTAAGACGAAATATGAATAATTGAACGCACATTCCTTTCTGTTCTTTAGAATCGCTTATTGAAGTAACAGAGACAAATTAACCTTTAATTTAAAATTAGAAGACCATATGACCTCGCCCATGTATTTCTTCTAATTAACTACTACGCACACAATCATAAACAGCTCAGAACTCCCAACAACTCAAATATCTTCAATTCATGCTAAATCTATTGATTTACTATTTATTAACCTATATTTCAATTCCGAAAAAGAAAGTTTTCTTAATTTCATCACTAATGAACACTTACCACGGAATTCATCTTCTTGGCCATGTTCACTCCTTGACACAACACTTGTCTCTGTATGGAACCGGCATAGTTTGTTTACATCCCAACCGCAGTTCTTTTTCAAACGCGTTTAATACAGGTAACAATATACTTGGCATGTGATACATCTCATGAATATCTTCTATATTATTGATATTCATGCTTACTATAGACATATAATATTGCTTAATTATTGCCTTTTACACACATATAATAAGCGTAACAATATAAAACATAGATCACAGATTCATGTTTACCTTTTTCCTTCTATTTATAGATCCATATATAACTGTTCTCCTTCCACTGTAAGTATTCTATAAAAGATTCTATAGAAAACTTTGATTAATAACTGAACATTTTTGGTCTGCCGCTAGCGAAATTAAATACAGCTGCAGTTTTCGAGCGAAACTCTCCGCTTCGCTCGCTTCGCTCCGCTTGCAGTGTGAAAGGCAAAGAATACCAAAAGATATTTAACACCGCTCCGCTTCGCTCGCGCCGTGCCGCTTCGCTCTTGGTGTGTAAGCACCCTAACGGACTAGGCACGACGAAGAGAGAACTCCCAGGTCTTCATAGGATCCCTCCGCTAAAACTTTAGAGGAACCACACGGTGACGGCTGCACCCTCGGCCTTTCCAGGGTCTGCCATAGTCTGGCGCCTAAGGAGAGATCCCCACGCTAGCCAAAGCAGCTAGTCGCCACGGCCTACAGCTACAGGCCGCTTAGTAAGCCGGATGGCCAGTGCGTATTACCGGGACTGTCCGCGCCGGCATCATATTGCCCCGGCCCGTCCGAAGAGGCAGATTCACGCAGCCGGACCGCCCGCGAGAGCTATACGGGACCGTCCACCCCCAGAGAACCCTGACACATATAAATAGTGGTGTCGTCAGCAAAATGAATACTGTAAAACGAAAAGTTGGAGAAGATAAATGCCTATCGTTAATATATATAAGAAAGAGTAATGGACCGAGTATGGATCCTTGCGGTACTCCAGTGGCTACTGGCAGCCCTTCTGACTCAACTACATACTAACTTCTGTTACTATGACATGACTTAAACCATTCCAATACCAGGCCTCGCACTCCAATCAAACGCAGCTTTCAATCAGAATCTCATGGTTGACAGTGTCGAAGGCTTTCGAAAAATAAAAAATTGCAAGAAATTCAGAATCATAAAATGTTCTATAAACAGATTGAGAGAATGACAAGACTGCATCGCAGGTAGACTTCTGTCGGCGAAATCCGAATGGATTCTCATAAAAAATAATTTTAATAAAGAAATCATTAAGTCTAATAAACATTACCTTTTCAAAAATCTTATTCAAGAACGACCGAGTAGATATCGGTAGGTAATTCCAAACTTCTGATTTGTCCCCACCTTTATAAATTGGAATGACACGAGCAGTTTTGAGACAGTCTGGATAAGTTCCTACTAATACAGAATTATTGATCAAGTCAGCAACACAGGAGCTAATATATTAGACAAACGTTTATATATAAACACAGGTATTGACATAACATCACTGCCCTTGTTAGCAGTTGACTTAACAATTGAACTAATTTCGAGGCTATCAGTGTCTAACCACACAAACGAGTCACGTACAGCCGTGAGGTAGCTTGTAGCTGTTCGCTCTACCACAGGAGTATTAGTATTTAGATTTTACAGCCTCTGGCGTGAAATAGTTATTAAACGTAGAAGCTATAAGTGAGGCCTGTGTGACCTTACCTCCGCCAGGTGAGCTACACGCTGTAGTGGAGGGAGAGGCCGCACCCCACTCAACCTAGCTAGCTTATTTTGGTTTGTCGTCCCCGGTCTGGCCAGGTTCCACGATATTACTCCGGAAGGGTTTCAGGGAATCAAATAGGAAGGCTGTATTATTAGTGTATTGACTCTTCAGGCAGCCCGTCAAAAACCAGAAACCCACAGTCAGTGCAAAGCTAAGTAACTTCACGTTCACTGGGCTGACACTAGGCAATTTAGATACCCTTTAGACTATAGAGTTAGCGCATCCTAATTTCAAAACGCAAATCACACCTAAAAGATTATCCAAGTCTATAAATCAGGCTGCGCCTATTTAGCTACTGTAAAAGCGTTTCAAGAGAAAAAGTTGCACTGGATGTGGGCAGAGGTGCAAAACCCCTACATAAACGAGCAACGAAAAGGCGAATCGGGGAAAAAACTAAAGTTCACTTGGCGTGCGGAGAACTGGAATGCACTGGACACGAGAAGAAATGTTCCAAGGCCTTACTAAGGTTGAGACATTCAATTAGTAGTGAACACTCTAACAATCTCAAGCTCAAAAGAGGGTCACACAAACACATGGGAAGACGCACGACAGATAAATTAGGTTTGCATATTACAACTTTATATACGGCGAATTGGCGCTCACTGATCCGACAAAAGACGAAGTTCGAGGAGAAGAGGCTCCGCAGGGACGAAATGGCTGCCCTCTGAGGCCAAGACCGGCCACGTCCACATAGATACCGCGCAGATGCAGCGGACAATCACACGGAGTCAATAGAGAGAGTCGCATGGAGTCGACAGACAGTCGCGCGCGGAGTCGACAGACAGTCGCGCGCGGAGTCGACAGACAGTCGCGCGCGGAGTCGACAGACAGTCGCGCGCGGAGTCGACAGACAGTCGCGCGCGGAGTCCACAGACAGTCGCGCGCGGAGTCGACAGACAGTCGCGCGCGGAGTCCACAGACAGTCGCACGGTGGGGAGAGATTCTGTGCCAGGAACACAGCAACTAAAAAATTATAACACGGTAATCTAATACAAGAACAATGTTGGGATAATTTCACTATAAATAATATGCAGCAACAAAAACAGTAGTACATCTACAAATGAAATCACCAATCTATCAGACCTGTCGGTGTGGGGCATTACATAATTTACATTGCAAAGGAACTTGCAACATTGTCGAATAGTGAAGCACCATTAGGGTAGGCCTATAGCGCAGTACAATATAACATTGCCCGTGGCACCTCGACAGACGCAGTTATAACAGCTGGTTGAAATCACGTCGAAAGTTCGTGGGCCAAAAGCACTGCAGCCCTTCTTCCAAACGCAGATCAGACGCTGTAATTCAGTATGTAAAGAGTGAAAGTGCCTCAATCCCACCTGCAAAGTGAAAAATATCCCTATAAGCCTTCACGTGAACAGGCGATTTAATAATGGAACTCAACAGTAGCTAGGAAGAAGTCCCAACATGCACTATTACAAAACGATACTTAGGTTCGATCACGTCTCCGCTAGCTATCCGGCACAATATTCAAAAGCTACTCCAAGCAATTCTAAACTTCAAGGTATAGGAACAAGGAACATGTTGCATATAAAAAATAAATAACCCAATCATGAGCACAACGGCAAAAATAAGAGAGGCAAAGCAAACGCTGTTGGTAGACGGAGAAGTACAAAAGGAAATCTTACTATATTCAAAAGTTCACGCCTTCGCCTCCACAACACCAAGGCGACATTACTCAAGAGAAAAAATGGGACACACAGCATGTCGACAGTCACGTGGAACCCACATGCTGGACTGTGCTCCCACACAGGACCGACGCGCTTAGGAAACGCAAGCCGGAAAATAAGAGGAACAGGTGGAAGTCAGATCCGCAGGAGTTTAAAAACAAAGGGAACCGTTTAAAAACAAAGGGAACCAAAGTGGGCACGAAAAAGATGTCCCCAAGGCCCGGCCAATAGCTAAGGTAACCTCCAGGGCTCCCTGGGTCGCCGCTCCCCATAGCTAAGGATGGGCGAACCTAAGCTGATCTGGCCCATTGAGAAAAAAGACGAACGAAAACAAGAAAATGTGTACTGCAGACCTAACTATGACTAAAAAGACAGTGCCACTCAAAAGACAGTGCCAGTAAGTACAGGGGTAATTTCCAAGACCTAGAAGTGCTACTAATTGAGTTACTTGTTCATATTTTGCTAGATCGATAGAGTTCAACAAATGGTTTACAACAGGTAATAAGACCGTTAGCTACAGAAATGCCCAAGTCAAGGAAGGAACCATAACTCAACCCCCTGCTTTCCTGGATCCCAAGCATCTTACCCGCTCCAAACTAGAATGATCACTATCAGCAGGGCGACAGCAAGGATCACCATCAGCAGGGCTCTACGGAATAAATCGCCCTCAATGCAACGCGTACCAACGATAGGGCAAGCCATTTGCCATCTAAGCGATATTACGAATCTTAGTAAACTCGAAAGGGCAACAATATTCAATAAGTGAAACTCAATACAAAAAAAAGATAACTCTGAAAATTTTTGAAAAAATTGTCAAAGGACCTTACAGTGCCATCTATACACCGAAGGAAAATAACGCTAGGTGTGTATCTACAATGTCTTCACATGAAATTATATGAACGATTATTACATTTATGTGTTAACAAAAAAAAAACTATGGGTGAAAGATACGCTTGCGATCAGCGCAATATCTACAATCAGCCAAGCTGACTTATCGATAAGGAACGCCCGTTAGCAATTTCAAACGTTGCCATACAGTAAAGGGCACTCGAGTCTCTTGCGGTAAAACGATAAAAAAAAAGACAAGCAAGAGGGACTCCGAGCTCATGCAGTTACAACGTGTCCCTTTAGCGCCGCTAGTCTTGATTCAATTCAATTCCATTAGCAGGGTCATGTGCAACAGATCATGGGCAGACCCGCGACACCAGATCTTTGGATCGATATGTTGTGCGCGATCGATCGATCGCGCTGCTCAAACGATCGATCGTTCAAACGCCTAGCCTAATCTAGCCCCATCTCACCATTGACTAAAATTGACGGTGCCCGAAATTTTTTAAATGAAAAAAAAAACAGGCCTTGCTTCCCCTAACCTACCCGATATACTGAGAGATGGGGGGGGGGAAGTTGAAGAAAATCATTGATTAGGTTAGGTTAGGCGTTTGAACGTTCGATCGATCGCGCAAATCCATCGATCGCGCATAACAGATATACCTGCATAGCTCTACATAATACGTGTTAGGCCATCACAGATGGCTGGTCGGTTCTAAATAATACATGTTTTGCCACCACATGGTGGCCGGTCACAGCAAACACGCGGGAGCAAAAGCTGCTCGGGTCATTCGACTATACTATACGACTAAAATACGATCACGCTAAAGGAGCGTGAGCGAACTGGGAAGAGATGCCGAAAGACTACCCGTGATGTAAGACAAGGTAGGGATGAAGCATGAATATGGAGGAGGGCCGCGGAGTGAATATCAGGGAGAGGGGGAAAGTGCTGGCTGAAAATTTAGGGTTGTGGAGAAGAATCTACGTGAAAATAGGACGTGGAGGTGAAAATGGCTTAGCTCATAGATTCTGGCTTAGCTCATAGAGTGCCCGATTGTACGTCCGGCTGCTCTGTGGGAATGGGCTCGTTGGTCCGTCTACAACCAGCAATCTAATCTAATCTATACAAGACACTGCAGACTCACCTCTGCATCTCCCCAGGCCCAGACACCCCCCAGTGCAGGACTGGCATACCAAGGAGGCATCCACACCAGCTATAGGTAGCAATAATAATTAATCCTTACATAAAAACTAAGCTACAACTACCTGAATCATGGTAGTTCTCACAACGGAGCTCTAGTAGGTCAGGAACTCCTTAAGTAGCTAGTCAGTCAGGAGCGAGAGATTGAATGAATTAGGTCGACTAGAATATGATGATATGCTCAAATATGTTTTGTGAAAGGCACTGTGAGCTGAATATGACGTGTAGATAAGGCTTCACTTCAAAGAAGAAGTTAAATCAATGGCCAAGATGTTGCCGCTAGTGCTGTGAAATGTCTACCAGCCTCCACTGCAACTTTCTATTGATAATTGCCTTTTGCTCAATTATTATCTATTCTCTTCGTTTTTTTATATGATTAATGGGTTAAATTTGCAATTTATGACGATTTTTCATTCGAAATTGATTAAATACGCTTTGGTCGTTCAGCAGTAGCTATGTCGAGGTGACTCAATTGATGACGTCACTTTTTGATGCTAATATTTTGTGAATTTGTGTAATTTTATTCAGTTTGTCATAGTCACAGAGTCACTGTGCGTCTGTAGACTTACTATATTTATCTTCATGTGTAAATTCATTCAGTCTTTGTCATAAGAGGCATAAAAAGAGTGTGCTA
>LQNS02000303.1:15516195-15527642 GCA_001587735.2 Parhyale hawaiensis
TAGGATCGTCATATTCTGGCCCATATAGTAATTAACATTTCCTGTGACGCCTGTCGCTGGTGTTGCTTAGTTGGGAGGTCTTAGGATCGTCGTATTCTGGCCCATATAGTAATTAACCTTTCCTGTGACGCCTGTCACTCACCGGTGTGGCTTGCACTCTCTATAATTTTGCACAGATGTTAAGTAACTTTGCCTGTGACGCCAAATGTTGGTGTTGCATGGTTGGAAGGCTTTTAGATAGTCTTCATATTCTAACCCATACTTTAACCTTTTCTATTACTCTAATCGTCGTTGTTGCTTGGTTGGGAGGCTAAATATTGTTATAATATCGTTGTATGTGCAACTCAATGGAAGCTCTTCTAGGATGTAGCCTAACCGCCGGCACTGCTTGTTTTGGGGCGCTAGAGGACTAGGCCTATACGATGGTTTTTCTTGTCGCTTCTAGAAGCTCGATTCGCTCCTGTTATATATAACGTTTTGTATGAACTAACAGCCTAAACCAACTACATAATCGGAGCATTTGTTACAATGATGATTTCCACGCATACCTAGTTCGAATTCACAACCTTGACGACAATTAAAATGGTGAACCGCAAGAGATGTTCCTGATTAACTTTATAAAGGCCAGCGTACTTCAAAAATAAAGTTTCCTACAATGCTCTGCCTACAAGAAATCTAAGCTTCGTTTAATTCATATACGTAGAATTATCTTGATCCACTTCCCAATATGACTTGCAGTAACAAACCGATGTTTAGTAACTACCGAAGACAATAGGCTATGACTCTTTCGATATGTTTTATGAAGCGGTAAAATCTACTCTGTTGACTTCATCATTGAACTTAGCTTACTGATCGGGCGGTCGAAGGTTTTAGGAATTTCGGGCTGACTTGAGCGACTACCAAACGAGTGCTGGAATTCTAGAGAACTCGCTGACCTTTCAAAGCAAACCTCCCTCTCGGTGCTGTGGAAGGAAAGAAGGCTGCCTGACCACCTCCTCCCCGTACTGAGGGGAGGAGGTGGATGATGATGATTGCATTTTACTTGGACCTGAGGTCCCGAATTCTTTATTAGACATTGGTGTAATTGTGGTAACCATTTCAATTTTACAGAAGAGCTGTAGCTAAGTGCGGTTCTCTTGGACTAAAAGTATACAGGAATTTATTAAACATGGTCAAATCCTGCTATTTTCACGCACAGGACGAGTTCTTCCAGGAAAACACGCAGGTTACGTTGGCCATAATGAGGCCTATTAGTGTGCCTCCCTTCCTATCTTACCCAGTTTGCTTCTTTTCAGTTCCTAGTAATCAATCCAATTCTTGGTAATCGTACCCGCTAAGTCTTGCCGCCTGGTTATCTTATGATTTGACCATAGGGTGAAAGACGCCCATCCTCTGTTATGGACGGTCGCCCCCTAGGAGAACTCAATTATATTGGCCCTAGTTTCACCAATGGGACCTTCCTAACGTGCCCATTGACTTTTTTCTTGCTGCTAGTGATAATCTTTCGTAGCTTACCTTCTTCATTCCAATGGGACCTCCCATGAATGAACTCTGCTTTGACGTACAACGCGTTTTTGTGCTCCTCCGTGTGGATTGGAAATTTAAACTAAGAGTGTGATTATAAAATAATCGCACTTGGGGAGTCCATGATAATTTTATCCTAATGAGTCCATGAGAATTTTATCCTAATGAGTCCATGAGAATTTTTTTCTAATGAGTCCATGATAATTTTATTCTAATGAGTCCTTAATAATTTTATTCTATTGAATCCATAATAATTTTATTCTCTTGAATCCATAATAATTTTATTCTATTGAAAGTACCCAACTACTTCCTCACTGGTTTATGTATGAAGACTATCTAGTATCTACTAACGGTATTAAGTCATATTTTTCAAACCTACTTCACCCCGAAACCCGTCATTATGTTAGAATTTTTCCTAATTCTTTTCAACTCATTTCCTACTTTGCATAAAACTAACCGTGGGAATTTCTTCAATCTATGTGAAAATGTAACACTCTGAAAGCGTGTGTATGTACGTTTGGAAATCGTGACTATAGTTTTATTTCCAATTACGGCTGCCAAGCTCTAAGTTTACTGATATTGGATGAGAATAGTAAGCAACATTGGTGCGACCTTAACTCACTTCTGACGATGTACCGTATTCAGTTTTAACCATTAGTATTTATTAATCGCAGCGCACTGTTTCCTGCTGTGAAACCTTCATTAACCATTCCTCAGGCTTCTACTATAAGCGGAGTTACGATAATCATAAGCAGGAGGCCTCTTAAAGGGGCACTGCGTTTGCAGATAACTTTTTATGCAGGAAGTAAAAGATTGTGATTGATTGGCCAGATGCATTAGTAGGTATACTTACACTTCGTTCGATGCTTTCAACTGGTTAATTATCGGCGAATTGGATGCGGTGCAGAACTGGTGAGGAAGCCCTTGCATGGCCAGCAGCGTACGTACGGCCGTCTCTCCCGTCGCCGACCTCGCCGCACGAAAAACTTACTAGAGCGCACCCAAGGCCGCCTCCAGCTCACTTGCTGCCGCTGCTCCCTGGAGCTTCCTTGGCGAAAGTGAACGAGCTCTGATGGTACGGTACGGTTCTGGTTTTCTATGGTACTGTACTTTTCATACGTAGGTATTAAATTTGGAGATTCAAAGAAGTGCCGTTACGAAGGTGATGTGAACGCTGATGCTACGCTACAGTTTTGTGTTTTCTATAGCTCAACATTTTGGTTGCAACACGCACCATATAAGGTAGGCCATCTAGGAGTGCTAGAAGCCTACCTATGCTTCAAATCGTGGTCACTGTGTCCTCTCACAAGACATAGGATGGCAAAAGGCCATAGGGTTAAGTTAGTTACGTTCGCTCATTCTATGTAGGCCTATGTTATGAGGAGCAGCGCTCCCAGGAGGACCCTGCAGGATACCCTACATTAGCCCTTGCTAGGTCTTCGGAAGGTCTTTCCTTCGTGCCCACTTTACTTTCTCCCACCTTCATACACCGACTAATGATGTTTTTCTGCTCTTCCTCTTCGGTCCCGACTTGCTGTTCCCATGCACGTTGACTTATGCACGGGTTCCACGTGTCTCTTGACATTCTTCATGTCCCTTCTTTCTTCCTCCCTTTGGATCTCTGAGCACTCCATCGGTAGGGAGACTTAGGTAAACCAGGAGAATAGTATTGCTATTAATGATAATGTGTAAAACCGATATAGCTCAGTATATCGCATAGATACATTTGGTGCTCGTCATCAACGAATGTAGTGCTGGACCTCGGCTCCCACGGAAAAAAATTAACTGAACTTGTATAGTGGAGTCTCTGCCAGTTATTTATCGCCTCTTGATATAACTTTTTCAGTTTCATAATTGTGTATGCCCCGTTGGATCCTATGTGCAAATGTCCTTAGCTACAAGTTTAGTGCAAAAGCCTTTGACGCGAGCGAAGTGAGCTGTGATGCGTGTCCCTCCCAACTGTTTGATGGCACCAATTTATCATAACACTAACTTTATTCAAAATGATGAAACTAACGCTCTTACCTGAATTTCCGCACCAGTCAGGCCAGTACACAATGTGATAATCTTAACTTGACTTCACCCGGCCACACAAGAAATAGGTACGGTACTTGTAAATGTAATTCAAGTATGTAGAAATAGAGCCTCCATTTCGGTTTCGTGTTTTGACAACTTATATTGTAAATACCTAGCGCTTTCAATTTCACCAATTGACATAGAAATACTAATTTATTTCCATAGGTATTATTATGTGCAATAAGCTCAGCACACCTGTCACGGATTGCGGAAAAGCTTTTTTGTGTCTGTAAGTTCTAATCTTCATAAACCAGACATACATAAACTCGTTTTCTGTTTTTCATCAATCAATGTTGGAGTATGGACCTCAGCTGCAGTAAGGAAGCATTCACTGATAACTTCGTGTCTAATTTAGCTGAACAAGTTTCCTATGATTAACTTCCTTTCACCGAAGCCTTAATATGTGAAGGGAACAGTCAGTGGATCCCTTTACAGGAAATGTGTAAATAGAACCTGTCATACTCGGGCTCTTTCTCTTATAGGAATACCATAGAAGCCATAGAAAAAATTAACTTTTAGTCAACTGCAGGGCTAAAAATTACATAAGGCTAATAGAATAAGCTGTAAATTGTTGAGCAAATTACTCCTTTTTTTTAAATCAAGCTAAGTTTTGGCAGCGGCACTAACACGAAAGCACTTCAACGTGTCGGTTCAGTTTGCTGCCTGAGCAGCAATCAGAGAAGGAAGAGAAAGGAGCGCGTAGGCCACAACCTCTACGCTGCGGGTACCTACCTACCTGGGCTGCGGTTTGCTAGGCACTTAAATACGCGCACACTCACATACGCACATGACCTGCCTCACCCTTCGCCTGCTAACTCTTTGGTTATGTTTAAGTAGAAGTAAATTCTACGAAAATTAAGGCTTATCTCAACGGTACAGCGCTAAGTCTTACTTTTTCTACACTGACTTGCCATGTTGTATCACTTATTTTGCACGAAATTGTTATTTTTATTTTAATCATTCTTGTTGTCAGAAACTGTTCAAAGCTTGAGAGTGAAGCTCAACACAAAGGAGTTCATTCCCATGCTGTTACCGAAAATTGAGAGCGTTAATAACATTCCCATGCTGTTACCGAAAATTGAGAGCGTTAATAACATTCCCATGCTGTTACCGAAAATTGAGAGCGTTAATAACATAAACTTGCTGAAAGCCTTCCAAAAAATATTGGTAATGGGGCAAATAGGGTAAATAGAGGTAAATATCTATTGAGCTTTACTCTCCATCATACTTTCTTCCAAAGTATATGCACTTTTGGAGCCGCGCTCTGTACTCGACAGAATGCTCACGAGCAAGTACGGTCTACTTCGTCTACTTTTCAATGCATCCAATGCTTTTGGACGAGGACGTGCGAGAAGTGTTCTGAGTGCTTCGTGAAGTGAGTCGCTACGTAAGCGCGTCAAACATGGATGGAAAAGCTTGCGAAGCTCAATAAATGTGTATCGCTATTAAGTTTTTATTTCGTTGTGCTGTTGACAAAAAACAAATTTGAACACCACTTCATACTCAATTCTTGTACTTGAAAGGTCAACCCTGCAGCAAATTGATGTTTATCATAGGGTTAACTTAATTAGGTTCATCAACTGTTATGTCGATAAGAATAGCGCCCCATTAGTAGATATATTTTACCTCAATTTAGATAGTCTTTTGTGATATATTCCCTGTGTGCCCGTTTTGCTTTCTTGCCTGTTTCATGCTCTCCTACTACTGAACTGTACAGATTCTGTCTTGTGGTTTCCCTCGTCTTTCACGACTTTCTACTCCAATACGCGTTGATCCAGTATGGGAACACCTCCTCATCATACACGAGTTGCAGTACACTTTTTCCCTGCATACTATCTTTCTCTTTTTTAGTTCTTGAGTAGTTAATATCTGCTTGATTAAGGAGACGTAAACCTTATTATATAATCAGCAAATAAGCCACAAAGGTATGAAAAACTTTTCGTTCTTGGACAAAGGTTATAGAACCAAGTGTAGGTAATCGAATGGGGGTGGGAGTTAAGGGCCTTTTACCGATTATTTTTAGCGGTGTTTCGTCTTCATCTGCTATCATAATTTGGAAAAGAAGTATCAGTGCTTGAAACTGGACCAAATGATCCTTTTAGAAGCTTAAGTAACTCTTTGCCTACCACTGTGCTTACACGAGCTCTGTACGATAAGTTCCTTCTCACAATGATCAAAATTAAAACAATGTTTTAATGTTAACCCATAACTGGAGGGCTTAGCTATCCTTGTAGGATATTTACCGTGCGGCATCATTCTCATGAGAAAGGCAAATTTACATAGCTAATACAGTAAATAAATTAAGACTTGAATATTCTCTTTTCTTTAGTTCAAATCCTGCTGGGTGGCTCGTAGCTACCCTCGATCAACCCTGTTTCTACTGACTGTATCTTTAGCTGTTCCCAACTCCATTCGTGGCACCCCTAGGAAAATTTGATTGTGTTCTTGTAACCCACACAAAATCAAAATCTTGTACAGTGATGATGAATTTTAGTTAGTTCTCGAGTTGAAGGAATTGCGTAATCCAAGAATACGATCATCTCGGAACCCCAGGAGGTGTAAGCCCTGTCCTAGATAGTAACCCCATGTCACAAGCAACTTGGCAGTTAGCCACCTCGCTAGCCCTATCTCTGCAACGGACGTCACACAGGCTGCCAGTGTCGCTTCGTCGACTCAAAAATACGTGAAGAGAAATTGCTGGTTGATGGAAGAAACTGGAGGACTGCCGCCCGGTTACTAATGATGCCGATCTGTTCAGCTCTTGTTGACCACTTTTTCCTGAACCATTGAGTGAAACTTATTCAAGTTATTTTTTGTGGTTTTGCAGCTCATAGCACGCAGATTATTGTCCGTTAAGCCTTATATCTCGAATATTAAGCCTAATCTCCAGCCAACCTGATAGCCACGGGCATTCAAAGTGTTATATTCACAGTTTGTTTGGTGGCTTACTCATTGCTGCCAACTGACCTCTTTAACAGAGGCTCGTTTGTTTATCGTTGGTGGAAGTGCATAGCAGTATGGAGTGACCTCCGCTTGGTCACACGACATAGAGCGGTCACCGTCTATTTCTTCGCGTGACTCGACAGCTCGCGTCACGGCTGCTGCCAAATGCAATCATCTATTTCTAGAAGCCCAAGTTAGGTTTTGTTTGTGGAAGATTTCTAAACCTTAAACTAAAGAATAATGGAGTTAGTGTGATAGTGCTACGATTTACAACAGGAAATAGAAGCGACGCAATGCTTCATTTGCTCGAGCGCTGGGTGACAGGTTGTGGCAGCTTTATTACCAGTAGCTATATTTCAGTAGAGCAGTGCATCACGTCCCTGCAAGACACTCCTAGCTGCTCCAGTGCGGTGCTTGTGACGCAATGGAAAGAGCAGTGAGCACCATCACCTAAGGAGCAAGACTCGCCGCTCCGCTCACGCTCTAGTGACGCCAAGACACGTACGGGGGACCGCCCCAGGAGGGGGGGGGGAGAGGTGAGGTGCTTAGGAGACTGCAACGCTCCATCGGTACCGATCTGTGCGACTTACTGCCAGTCGGGACTTCCATTGCAGTTCTATTTAGAAGATTGAGAGCGAAGTAAATCAAGTAGCTTAGGAGACTCAATGCTGTCTGCATCTATGTCATTCTCTATCGCTTCCTGTCGGATTATATATCACTTAATTCTATTTGAAGAACGAGCGATGATCATTGATTAAATTAGATTTAAATGCTCTATCGATATTAATCTCCGGATCTCCCTGTTAAGTTGGACACGCACCATTTGCGATTCCATTAGAAACATATAACAAAGGTGGGCTTAGAAAATTCCTGAAGAATTTCCAACGACCTGTTGGTAATGATCCGTTCGTGCTATTGCGAGGCTGAACTTCAATTGCGTTTTCAATAAGGCACCATACAACTTGAAGAGCTGAGTCAGGTTGCCTTGAAACTGCCACTTTTCATTAGAATTAAATGCTAAGTATGGACGCCAGTAGCGATTAAAGAGAGTAGGCAGGAAAATAAAGCCTGAAGCTGTTGAGAATGTGATCCTATTTGTAGAGCAGGAGGCTGATCACGATCACAGGAATTACGGTGCTCTGTTGGAATCCGTCTTTGTGGCTTGCTGCTGGTAAATAATAAAGAGAGACTCACCACGGTACAGAGGAGACTCCAATGCTGCATCGGTACCGATCTTTGTATCTCTCGGCTAGTCTGGACACAGAGTTCTGGTTCCTATTCTGTTTAAAGTACCTACTTAAAGTTGCGTGCACTTTGTCTTGTGAATATTTCTACATTGAATTTGTTCTGCTATTTGAAATTTGCTGTATCCATCAGCAACATCTGCTAGTCGAAAGCAAACAAAAAAACTTGGATGTCCAATTGTCCATAGCTAAATAGGCGTTTTCGTTTGGAAGGGAAAGGATTAAAGTACACAAAGTTAGATGGGAGACCGCAGCGCTGCATTAGTACCGATCTATGCGTCGTGCGGCTGGTCTGGATACAACTTTCCATTCTGTTGAAAGGCAAAGACCAGTGCGTCGTGTTGTTAATGACTGAACGCTCCAGCGATATATTCATTGGTTATATTTGGCGGCCCGCGTAGCTCTCGTGAACAGCTAGAAAATCACGCAGTTTCTCTTCCTTTACGAGGTATTGCAGTAAATTTTGTTATTATTGTAACAGGTCTTTTTTTATCCGATCATACTGATGCAAGCGTTAGGTGCCACTTCTGCTAATAGTAAAAATTTATGTAGTTTAGGCTATAGGTAAATTTAGTTAACTTTCCTTATCATTGTTATAAAGTATACACTACCTGTTTGGATCCCTATATTGTGGCCAGAAAGTTCGTTTCTTTTGGCTGAAAAATATGCGGTAAGATGATGCAATCAATGACTCGATTAACCTTTGGATACTTGGCACGTTTCCTAACCTTTCGGCTAAGACACACCGCGTCTTGCGCTATAGTGCGGCACTTTTTGGTCCTCGGTGTTTGTTTTGCGGAAACGCAAGCAAGTCCATTGTCTTTGCTCGTCGCCTGTGGTTTTTAAACTTTCTCAGTGTTGTTTTTATAATTCTCTGATGCTGCTCAGTCTGTCGTGACTATGTTTCCATTGTAGTCAATGTGAGACCTTGAGTTGCTAGCAACCCATGTACGTAGCTCTGGTCACGATCCAGGCTTGGAGGAAAAAGCACTTTCGGTCGTCCTCGAGTCATTGATAGAGAAGGTGGGGCCGTCGATGACCTCTGTGTCATGGTGCCATTGAGGAATGTTAAGGGGAGCCAATAAGAATAATGTGGAGCTGACCTTGTTTTGATGGAATCCAACCACTGGTGCCGGTGAAGATCTTTGGGGCCATGATGACTCGGAGGAATGTTAAGTGGAGCCAATAAGAATAATCCATACCAGACCTGGCCTTCTTTTGTTGGAATCCAACTATTGGTACCGGTGACGATTACGGGGCCATGATGCCACCAACGAATGTGAAGAGAGCCAATCAGAATAATCCGTAGGTATCTGACTTGGCCTTAGTAATTAGTATTTATTCTAACCTTGTTAATATTAATCTAAGTATTGCTGCTGGCAACGCTCTCTATATTATGGTGCCGCGAAAGGATGTATATACAGGAATCCATTGAGAGTAAGGAGTTGGCCTGACCTTGTCTTTTGAAAGAATGACGTCATTGCTGGAGTAACTCTACCATGCAAGTCTTGAACCATGAATTTAACCTAGAATCTTTTGCCAAGTAAAGCAGTGAGATGTAGCGCGAAAATTATAGTAACGTGCCAGGGAATTGGTTAGATATTGCACGCGAATTTAATGAAATTGCTTACTTAATTTATAACTTAGAAATAGTAGAAAAGTGTTGGCACACATTCCATATAATTAACATTTCTGTACCAAGCTTCCTCGCAAAAAAGGAATTTTTCCCGGAAGAATGCAAAAGAAAAAGAACCCGTGTAGCAAAATAACGTTGCTTGGTATGAAGATTAATATAGACTACCAAGTGTTTATAACAGTTCTTAGATCAGATCACCAAACATAGATAATAATTTCTTTATTACCCGTTCTTTTTTGCTACTATGTACTTTCTTGATACTATTGACAGTCTATGGTCAGCATTTCTTCTGACTCGCTAATTCCCAAGCGAGGTAACAACTATGCACACAGAGAAATGGTTGTTTGCCATTAAGCAAAATTAGTTAACTGTAAACTACCTCGTCGTTTGAATTTGCGTCAATGCACATTGTCGTTTGTGATGAACAACAGATGAGCATGAGCGTTGTAATGAACTACAGTGTCTTTTACGATTAATTATGATTGCTTAGTAGCTAAAATATTACTTCGTTAGTGATACGAAACCAGGTATTTTTTTATCGTAAAGAACATACTTTTCTGCGTGAGCAAGGGTTCCCCCTTTTCGTCTATTTTCATTGCCCTTCCTTTTCCCCTATCGTGCCGTGTTTATTGTGACTACCCAAAGAAAACAACACCTAAAACATTTGGCTCAGAATAAATCAGTAACAACTCAAAATAGCTACCTATATCTCTGAGCCAATAAGGCAACTGTTATCTTTTAGAGTGAATGTGAAAAGAAAACACAGCAGAAAGGTTTTTGGCACCTTAAGAACTACAGCTTATACAAACATAAACATCACAGTCCTTGTAAGCCTGCAAGTCAGACCTTTGCGTCTATTTTCCCTAAACTGCCCCTTAGTTTCGATTATTTAGCAAAGGCTTTTCACTAAGCGTAAGCAGTTGAAAATTATAAATACCTTTGATATTGCTTGAAACAACTACGTATATTTGCTATGTCGCTCAGAAACACTTTCTTATCTCAACATCTTAGCGAAAGCGGGCGGCTTCATACATCATTACGCGATTTCGGTTGGTTTCTATTTTTCACTTCCCTTCGAGAGGACTAGAGTAACGCCGCCGTCGCGCTTGGGAGTCCAGCGCCGGTGCCACTTTTTTCTGCCGTGTTCCAAGAGGTTGGTTTTCTCCTTCAGCTTTCTCTGACCGGTATCCCAGTTGCTGTTTATTGTATACATTAGGGAGGATGGCAGGCACTTGGTTGTGCTGTGGAAAGTGTCCATTATGCTCGTTACTGCAAACGAAAAAGGAGAAAGAATCCAGTAGTGCTCAAAACCTGTTCTACTTTCCATGGTACTCGTGGTAGAGGATTGGAAAGGAAAACCGCAAGCCTTGAAAAGCGTTTCAAAGATGTTCATTTCGGAACAGGTTTGTTCATCAGATTCTATCATCACTTCTCAACGAGTAGACGCACGTGGAAGATTTACTGGATAAGATAACTTTGACGCACAACGAAGTCCATTCCAGGAAGTCCTTAGCCACAGAGGTAGTTACCAGGGCTCGACAGGCTAAAGAGATTACTCGAGTCTATTTACTGTGCAGTAGAAGTAGAGTTGACAAGGACCATGGCCACAGAGGCAGCGGCCATGGGTAAACAGGCTAACTGGCAGGATTTACTCCGGTCCTAAGACAAGCTAAGGGAGTCCTTGGCCACTGAGGCAGCAGCACTCGCACAGCAGCCAGGGCTCGAAAGACTAACAGCCGCTCTGTAGTGAAAGTTCCGACGGAGCTCAGCGCCTCTGCATGCAGCGATATGGTGCTCTGCTGCTGTGCCCTTTACTGGTTTGTGCCTCCTGTAGTGCCCTTTATCTCCTCTAGTGCCCTTTATCTCCTGTAGTGCCCTTTATCTCCTCTAGTGCCCTTTATCTCCTCTAGTGCCCTTTATCTCCTCTAGTGCCCTTTATCTCCTGTAGTGCCCTTTATCTCCTCTAGTGCCCTTTATCTCCTCTAGTGCCCTTTATCCCCTGTAGTGCCCTTTATCTCCTCTAG
>LQNS02000303.1:15533414-15567264 GCA_001587735.2 Parhyale hawaiensis
TAGTGCCGTTCATCTCCTCTAGTGACCCTCATCTCCTCTAGTGCCCTTCATCTCCTCTAGTGCCATTCATCTCCTGTAGTGCCCTTCATCTCCTGTAGTGCCCTTCATCTCCTGTAGTGCCCTTCCTCTCCTGTAGTGCCCTTCATCTCCTGTAGTGCCCTTCTTGTTATGTTGTATCCTTTTTGTTCTGTTGTATCCTTCTTGTTCTGTTGTATCCTTCTTGTTCTGTTGTATCCTTCGTGTTCTGTTGTATCCTTCTTGTTCTGTTGTATCCTTCTTGTTCTGTTGTATCCTTCTTCTTCTGTTGTAGTCTTCTTATTCTGCTGTATCCTTCTTGTTCTGTTGTATCCTTCTTGTTCTGTTGCATCCTTTTTGTTCTGTTGTATCCTTTTTGTTCTGTTGTATCCTTCTTGTTCTGTTGTATCCTTCTTGTTCTGTTGTATCCTTCTTGTTCTGTTGTATCCTTCTTGTTCTGTTGTATCCTTCTTGTTTTGTTGTATCCTTCTTGTTCTGTTGTATCCTTCTTGTTCTGTTGTTCCTGCCGTACTCTCCAACTTTTAGTGTTTCGTTTGTGCTTTTCATGTTCTATTATTGCCCCTGTTATACCCTTCATTTTTTATAGGTACCCTTCATTTGTTGTCTTTGTTGTACTCTCCATCTTCTGTTGTTCTTGTTAGACCCGTTACTGTTTGTTGTTTCTGTTTTACCTCATTTTGTACTTATGTTTCACCATTCACTATACTCCTAATTTACCCTTTACATTTTACCTGGATTATTTTATCCATAATAGTGCACTTATTGTGCTCGACAGTCTGCTCCTGTTTTACACTATACTTTAACCTTATTTGTTTTTACTCTACGTTATACTCCTTTTTACTCCCTCATATATTGTACCTCAAATCAGACCTTCCCTGCATGTGGCCCTACTTACATATAAGGTATGTACTATTGCCCTATTTTATCTTTTCTTGTGCTTTTTTACGCCCTATTCTTGACCCCGTTCCTTCTTTAATAATATCCCTGCGTTTACGCCTGATAATGCAGTTTGTGCCAATATACGCTCTTATATGCACAGTTTCCTGCCGACTGCACCAGAGCTCTTTTTGCAACCTCACACATCATGCGTACGGCGACTGTAATAATTGATATGTCTCGCTTGGACGTGTAGCTTCCGCAGTTTTTCTTCTCTCGATCGAGCTTTGAAATCGTCTAAAGAGCAGCGCTATAGCAACGTCCTTTGCAACATTGCGTCTCTTACGAGAAATCAGCGTTTTACTTGCTTTTATGTAGCTAACGTCCTGGGGCCGGTTGCACAACCGCCTTGTAAAGTTACAGTAACGTAAACTGTACAGTTAGTTGAAAAAGTAGGTACCGATATCGCTGCTCAGATTGTGCCACTTTCTTACCTATGCTGATTTTCACATCGTTATGATCAGAGTGGTTTGAACCTGCAACTGATGCATACGAAAGTAAAAGACAAGTCTCACATGTTTAATCGAGGAGTAAAATTGCAAACTTGTAGCATTTTTATGGTAGCATTGGTGCCTGCAGCTATACAGTTACCGTGCTTGTTACTCTAACGCGGCGTTTTAGCTTCCGGCCCCTGGTCCCGTTTTGAAGCGGTACTAGTGCCGCACTAGGTGCAAACAAGCCGGACAAGCGTAATTTTGGGGCTACCATATTCTCTTTTTGAGCTAAGCTATCAAGCGGTTGCCGCCGAACAAGTTACCAACCAAAAACTACTTATTACGACTAGCTACCTGTAACCGCTATGTCAGTTGTGCTTTTTCATCACCGAATCAAATCTCTACGAACTACAGTATCTGGCCATTTTTTGCCATTACCTACAGGGTTGAAAACAGAACCTATATTAAAATCTGATGCTCATTATCTGTCTCTGCTTTATCTAAGTACAGGTAACTAGTCCTCGATATACATAGCAGTCCCCCCTCCCTTTCTGTGCAGTTATGTTATTTAGATTAATTTGTGCAGTTATATTATTTAGATTAATTTGTGCAGTTATATTATTTAGATTAAGAATTTTTACTTACAAGGGCTCGATTAGATATGTACCCAATTGAATGAAAGGGACAAAACGAATACGTAGACAGAAAAGTCTTAAACAAGTACCTAAGAAACTATAGAAAACAAGTAGGCTTATTTTAAGAACTACCAGTATCAGCTTCCAGTGTCAATGTGGAATTAATACAAGAACTCTTTCGTTCAGCAGCTGGCGGTCCACTCATGACCTAATGATTAGCTGAGATCCGCAAATTCTATTTTGAGTAAGGATGGAAAAATGGTGCTTCGTTAATGGGTGGTAATGAAAGATAAGTACATAAAAGGAGATGAAACCAATGTTGTTAGTATACCCCTGTGTAGCTACATCAATATGCGGTATATTTGTACCACGATACTCTAAACGGTTACTCTGAAACTCTTGAGCGACCTCTATAGTACAAATCCAGATGGCTAGATTTTAATCACAGAAATAAGTTACCGCTAGTAGGATGAATATTTTGTAATGAAAATGTAATAGGCTTTTATAAGAGACGAGTTTTACTACGCAAATCGGTACGATTAAATTAATTTAACCTTAAAAGTAATTTTGCCGAGCCAAAATTCTATTGCATAAATTTGGCCAAGTCTGGGTTTACAAGTAGGTAGTTGAACAAAACTGTTCTCCCCAATAACAATATAGAATTACAAAACTCTACCGTCTAGTTCTACCTCGGTGATCCAAGTCGTTCCAGTTGACGATAATTACTCGTTTTAGCTAATTCTTGCCTTTGAATCCCAATTCTACTTTTGTTTCCGTGTATTGCTGAACTTTTTTATAGATCGATGTGCCGGAAGTTCCACGTGATGTTGCGTATCGAACTTCAAAACTTCCCATAGTATTAAAATGCATGAACTGCCTTGTCTGATCCAAAATACTTTCTGAAATGAAGATGGGTCATAGGAATAAGCTTCTTAGACGGGGCGTTGCGTCCACTGTGAGACTAGATAAGTTACCTAGTATTAGCAACCTTTCATGTCCACGTTGTAGCCTATCCTCGGTTCTGATTTCTACCCAACTGACTCGATTTGTTCAGCTTTTCCTATTCCTTCCTGTAGTGCTGTTCCAATTCTACTTACCTTATATATATATTGAAACGTATTAGATCCATACGACCTAAACATAAATTTCCACTAAACCTAAGTAGCAGTTTCACACGCTATGTACAATGTTTCCTTTAGTTGTACCTAAACAGTCTAAACTAATAATATGTTGATTGATTAGCACTGCTTCAAACAATCACTCTGCCTGCAAGTGTCGCCACCATCAGCATGCTGCGCTGTCCCTCCTGTTATTCTGGTTCGTTTTTATCAGTCTCGTTCAGCGCACACTGGTCGTCCTTGCCATGCCAGCCAGCCCTTGTGCCTGCGCCACAGCTCTAGAATTTCCGCATGGCTTGGCTGCTTGTGGCTCCTGCCATCGTGTTCGTGCTTGACATCTGACACTGCACACTGAGGGGTAGCTAGTCGATCAGGGCGAGAACTTCCGTTGGAGCAGTGAAGTCACTAGGCCCATGATACTGGGACTCTCTGAGGTAGCTATAGAGGAAGTCAAGAGCAGAGCTCGGTTCAACTTACTACGTTACACTGTTCTGGAATTGCTTCACAAACGTGGTGTAGGGGAAATTTCCGAGCGTAAAATGTCTCTTTTTCTGTGACTAGATATATATAATGATGGGACCATTCTTCTAATGGGATCACAATTAATGCAGCAGTAGTATGTTTGCCAAAGGTAATCAATCTTAAGATAAATTACCCTGTGGCTAATATCTCATTACTAGAGGGACCAGCCGTTAAAAATAACGGCAAAAATTTTGTGATTGAGCTTCTTATTGTTCCGGTTCCCAGTATTGGTTTTTCTGTATTACAGGTCTCATCCCTGCAGGCCGAATTTTCCATTAGTTGTACAGTACAACCATGAGTTTTGCGATAGCAAAATATCCTCCTGCAAGATAAAGCGTGAATATCAGCTTGGAATTGGTCAAACGTTAAGTTGTCTTGAGAAAATATTCACTGGAAACGCCCAGTGAATGCCAACTGATTGTTGAACCTCCAGCGTCGAAATTTGGCTGCGATGTAAATCTATATTATAATAAGAAAGCCGTCCGTCCGTCTCTCCGTCTGTTCGAAGCCTTATTTTTCCCCTATCTAATTCTAAAGAAAAAATTCCAAGGCACCCAACTTTTTTTTTGCCAAACCGTATCCAGGACACGAGCCCGGGAATTCCCGGGTTATTAGTGAAGGCCTGGTCAGGAGCCTTTGTGAACTTGGTTGCTTTTGTGCACTTGGTGAACTTCGTGGACTTTGTGGACATGGGGAAATTTGGAGTATAGTGAACTTTTTCGATAGGATGGCAAGATATTTTCAAATACAAACTTTCATGACTTATTCAACAGAAGGGTTGCGTTTGGTGCACTAGTTCAGTATAAAATGGCGGCTGCTCAGCGTGAAGATTCAACTACTATACGATATCATTCAGCAATAAAAATGGGGATTCAGAGGCTAAGGATCCAGAGCCCGGGATCCAGAGGCTGGAGATCCAGAGCTATATTTGTCACTGGTACCCCAAGCGCTGAAATTGTATGGTATCTCAACTTGTTTTTCAGTACATGAATTTTCTCCTATTAAACTCTTAACTACGTGACGGAGAGACGGACCAACATTGGAGCAAGCAAGCAAGAGAGCAAGCAAGCGACCAACAACTGTGTTTTATTATATAGTGGATATGCGAAAGTTAAGACCAAAAGATTGGCATAGCCACTCTTTTTGCCTCATGAGGAAAGGATTCCGTACAAAGTAATAGCTGAATTCGTTAACAGAATGTAGCTTGTGTATAAAATTACATCAGGATTAACTTTAACACTTTTTGTTGTCGGTGATTGTGGTAGCAAGTGGAAGCAACTTTGCACCTGCCTCCTTAACACTAGATTTAACACTAGCTTGACCAGGATGTAGGCCTACTACCTTATTACAAGGGCTTTTTATCGTAGGAATACAAAAGGACAAAAAAAATCCAAATATCAAAATAACACAATGTGATAAAAAAGGATGAGTCATCAAAAGATGTTATTCTGCACAAGTTACTGTACTGTGACAAAATTTTGGTCGCTATTGAAATTTAATTTTAACGAGGTGATCTACAGTCAATGGATATTTTTACATGTTATTTTGTTCGTGAGTACAGCCTACTTCTACTATATATAGAGATGAGAAACTGTTTCAAACAATTGTGATCTTACTGGATTGTGAGATATTCGTTTACCTCGAGATCCCTTACCTACACTCTTTAAATTCGCCGTATTTATATCCTTTACTTCAGTCCTTCACGCTCGTGAAATATTTTGATTATGAAGTAGTTGTCTAAACTCTATTTATCTTCACCAACTTCGCTTAAAAAAATTCACTAGGCAGGTTCTTCTATGTTCCAAAAGTGATAGTCATAGTCGGTTCATTTCAGCCAGTTGAGCTTCAAGCTTTTCTGAAGTAAAGACGCAAGTAAGTTTACGATGAAGAAAAACTTACCACACTCTGCAGTCTGGTTTATCTTTTTATAAATACGTGAGGGACTTACGAACAGGTCTCTCACTCACGTTTCGCTTTCACCAGCATGATGCGCCAGCGACCTAGTGAAGTGTGAGGCGGTGCATAGGTACTCAGGTGTGAGGTACCTAGTGCGATCCTAGGTTATTAGGGTAATTTGTGGCAACTAGTAACTGTTATGATTTCCTGTAGCTAATGCGATTTCGAGTGATTAGAGTTTCTATCTGATAACTTGTAGCTTTGTAGCTAAAATTAACTCTGGCGCGAATTTTTGTGCCATCGAATCGTAACGGTGGAAGAAGATTGGCTCGAATAGAGGAAACATATTCCATACATTTCGTGTTTGTGTCATTTCGATGACGCCGGGATGCGAACCTTGCACCCTTGCTCAACTCTGCTTCAAACTATAGCTCTGTTTACGGAGGCTAGTGTGACTCCTGTTCACTAGCGATGACTTGTAGGCGCTAGCGACATTGTTGTAACTTGCAAGACTTCTTCTAGCTTGTAGGGATACTGAGCAGCGCTCCCAGGAGGACGTTGTAGGTTAACTTAGCCTTAGCTAGGCCTTCAGGTCATCTTTCCTTCGTGCTCACTTCGCTTCCTTCCGCTTTCATACGCCTACTGATGTTACTTTCCTCTGTTCTTTCTCTTTTTTCCCGACTTGTTGTCAGACGTGTTGATCCTGTTTAGGAACACCCTCGTGCATGGGTTCCATGTTTCTATCGACACTCTGTTCTTTCGTCCCTCCTCTGTGAGATGTTTTTGCTCTGGTAACGGAAGCTTAACCTACTCAATATAAAAATACATTGAGGATATCGATGACTGGGGTGATCAAAATTCAATCGAAATAAGGTTATCATTAACAACTCAATGCATCTCTATATTCATGGATCCAGGACTTATTTAGTGCCCTCGGCTTTTTTCTGAGAATGAGAGTATTGGCTTGTTTATTATCTGATCTCAAATCTAATGTTTTGTAAATGAACTCAACAAAAATATATTCTATATAGCTAATGGTATCAAGTTGGAAAATAAACTTAGATTTAAACTTATTCTCAAATATGGAAACAGTCTACTAGAGCGCGCTTATTGTCATAATAATATTCTACAATAAGTCCCAAGTTTTTTTTATTGAGATAGGTAGGTAAATGAATCACGATGGAAGCGAAATGAGTACTACTGAAGAGTAATGGCTTAAAGACTTGGTTTACACTATACCCATGATAAACCAGAGTAAGTTGGTGTGCGCATGTTAAGTCCTTTGTTTTCTAAACAAAGCCTCGTCACCGCTCTGACGGAACGCGAGTTCCACTGATATTGCATAAAAATCTTGCTGAAAAATAACACGTAACTTCGGCGTCGCTTTGTCTTCGCAGAAGCCTGAGTCTGACAGAAGTAGAAATATCAAGGCTTGGGGACTTTCCGGACTTTGACAAATAGACGACCAAAGGTTAGTTACCTTAGCCTCAGTTAAGCCTGCTGCTCACGAGAGTTGAGACACGGAACGTTTCGCGTTTTTAGAACGGACGTTTCTGCGACCGTGACTTCGGCTTGACGCGTTTATACACTTCACTTAAAAAAGTTATTTCGTAAATAATAAACTCCCTCAACAATAAAACAGATATTGGAAACTGTGCAAGTGGACACCCTAATACTACACAAGTTGTTGCTGCACCAGCAGCAGCAGCAGCACGATATTATTAAATGCAAGAATAGGTAAGGAGAAACTGTATTGTGTTTTGACTTTTATGTGCAGTCGGCTTTATACTTAGTTTTTTTTTTACCTTCGTACTCACTATTTATCTATCTTTCTTATCACTGCTTCTAATAATATTTTTTCCCTACTCTGACTCTTCTTTATTTATTGTTATTTTTTGCTCCCAATAATGGCTCGTCTTACTGACAATGGACTACATGTCTCTTCTTGTTTTCCTCTCGCTGTCGACAGAAAGGCTAAAAATAATATACAGTAATTTTATTTAGGTGATGAATCTCTTTCCCCCCCCCCCCCCCCNCCCCCCCCCCCCCCAAAAAAAAAACAAGTAACTTATTGCGGAGTTGACGCTATTGGTTACCAGAAGAGACTATGCAATCGCGCCGTAACTTCCATTGGTCAATGTATTGACGTACGAGGCTTTTCTTAGATTTTGGTACATGCAACACATAGGATTACATTTCGAGTGTTCTGTATGTATGCACCACTCAAATTTAAGACTAACTCTCAGCTATTGCGTATGTATACAGCAGTCAGACAAAGGCAGAATAAATTAGAGCACTCTGAAAGCGCGTAACTCCGCCGAGCGAGGCAACGGGGGTAAAAAATTCAAATTGGCTCTGAAGCCATAATTTTCTTTGTATAAAGTCCAAAATCTAATCATTTGTGTCTTTTGGTAGTAATAACAGCTCGTGCAATTTTCTTGAAGATCCGTTCATATTTTTTTCAGTTATACTACTAACAAACGTTATGACAAACATGAGTCAAACATACAAACCAACAAACCGATCTGCACCAAAATTTAATCATTTATGTCTTTCATCATTACTAACAACCCCTATAACTTTCATAAAGATCCATTCAATGTTTTTTGAGTTATTGTGCAAAGAAGCATAAAATTAAAAGCAGTGGCAAACGAACGAACTACCGAATCTTTACCAATATTTGATCATTTACTCTTTGTTATATACCTAACAACTCATGTTAATTTAATAAAAATCCATAACTTTTTGAGTTATGACATTGAGAAAAATGAGGCAGACAAACAAACAAATGGACATATCTTCACCAAAAGTTAATCATCTGTTCCTCCTAACATACCTAACAATCCCTGTAAATTTCGTCCAAATCGGTTCATAACTTTTTGAGTTATCTTGGTGACAGACAGACAGACAAACACGACGAAAACATAACCTCCTTGGCCGGCGGAGGCAAAAATCGAGATAGGAAGACAACAGCGCCGTTTGGTGAACTTGGGTATCAACTTTTTTTTTTTTAGAGCGGTAAGCACTCGTGAAGCTATGCGCTCAAACAGAAGTGAGTTTCGTTGACGAATCGGATTCACAGTAGTATATTTTGGGGTACAATGCATTTTGCGCTACCTGTTGCTCCCACTTACCGGCAAAATCGTTTTGGACTTCCGTTCGTAGCACGTGATGTCAGTGGTTAATAGAAAACTGAAACATAGGCTTCGCCTCCGCTCTGTACATGGGAGCCTTGATCCGACAATTGCTCAGAATCTATTTTAACTGAACCCTATTTTACTCAGGCCGAGCTATAACGCCACAAAGGTTCCGCCTCCTTTCGGCATATTATAAGAGAATGAACCCTTGTAGGGAGCTACCTGAGCCTCAGTAAAACTGGATAAAATTATTTTAATCAGGTGGTGTTACTTTACTACGAAGGTTCTTTGTCCCATGGTGTATTTACGGGGGAAAATCATTCTATCGAGGTAGCATGGCCTAATATAGGGTTAACCTTAGCCGATCAGGTTGATTTCGGAGTCTAATTTCTGATCGCACCATTCCTAAGAAATTTTATTATATTTTAGTCAGACTGTAAATAACGAACCGTATCAGAACCAATGAAAAGTTCGTTTGCTCTGAGGAATAGCGTCCTTCATGTCGGCCATGAAGATTGCTGGTCCTTCCCACATTGGAATTTATTAGTCAATTATCCTATATTATCCAATGCTGCCTGTACCCGTAGAATAAATGCCTCTAATTTTCCGGGACGTAGCAGTGCTAGAAAGAGGATCAATCCCGTCCCTTTCTTTACACGAGCCAACTCTCATAAGGGCAAGTTTGATGGCACGCAGAAATTATTCCTTTGCGAAAATTTGACATTTTGACACGTCAGATAGAAGCTGTGGCGTTGTAGCTCTGAACCGCGCTGCGAGCGTTAGATCCATGGAGGTGTGAAGGACTTTATAGCTTCATGGTTAGAACCAACCTGATTGCGTAGAGTCAAACGCGCCCCAAGTCTGTAGAAGTTCGAACTAAATCATCTTGCTGCTGCTCAGCATCTAACAGTCGCATATCCGCGCCGTTCATATCCTTGACACGGAGCGCCATTACCTGATACGTCGCTTGCCCCTTGACACACCTGTATCATTAGGAGACACCTATATCATTGGGAGCGGTGCCGCTCTACCGGTACCTATCTGCTGCCGGTATCAATGTTACAGGATTTATGTAACTGTTGTTCCTGTAGCTCATTACACTTTATTACTGGAAGATATTAATTCTCCAGTCATTTTCATTTCGTCGCTAAATATTATATCATTTTTATTGTATTTAATTTTATTGGTTAGTTATTGTTTCATTTCACTGTATTATTTGATTTTATGATTTTCTTCATATTTTAAATTACTATTTATTATCATAACCTGCTCATTATCTAATGTACGTATTTATTAGAATTTTCCTTTTGTTGTTTCGTGTTTAATTTTTTCAAGTTCTGCTGTGCCTGATTATTGATTCATGTTCCATTATATTTTTGTTTTTTATCTCTTTTTTTTTATTTTATTATTTCCTGCCCCTCTTTAATAAAATATTTGAAAAATTAATCCTTTCCCGTTTATCGTCATATCTGGATAAAAACAGTGTTTTAACGGATGCCTAGTACGGTTTTAGAAGGGGTAAAAATAACACCCTAGCAATATTTAAACTTGTTGGGATTTATTTGAGGCCTTTACATCTAAAACATTCCCAATTGTATGTTTCGTGACTTACAGAAGGCCTTCGATATTGGTGATGAAGTTGGAATATTATGGTACAAGGGGAAATATGCTCAGCCTCATTACTAGTTATTTGTCATATCGCGTGCAATATGTTTATATTAACGATGTTCAATCTAATGTACAAAAGGTGTAACTAGGTGTACCCCAAAGATCAGTTTTAGAACCTGTACTATTTAATGTTTTTGTTAATGATATTGCATGTTTTAATGATGTGAAAACAACACTGTTTGCAGCTGATTCTATATTTTACATAAATGATTTATCTTTCTCAGGTACAGTACACAAAACTCTGCAATTTATTGATCGTATTTTTGATTGGCTTAATAAAGATCTTTCCATTCCAAATGCGGGACAAACACAGTTGATGGCATTTAGCCCGAGACCTATCCCGACTTTGCCAGTTATTTACCTGAATGGTACTGCTCTGGAATGGTTTAGCTTATTTAAATATTTAGGCGTCGTAATAGATGATAAGTTGTCTTACGCTACCCATATCAGAGAATTATGCTTAAAATTAAATAAAGCCAAAGATGCAATTTATTCGGTCTCAAGGCATCTATGCAGAGACTCCTTGCTATCACTATGTTATTCGTTGGTGTATTCCCATATCAGTTACACACTTGTAATATGGGCTGGTGCAGCCTCAAATTTGACCCGGAGAATAAGCACCATTTTGAACGAAACTTTGAGAATAATTGTGAATGTAAAGAGAGATGTAAATTACATACCTATTATGCCCACAGATATGATGTACCCCCCCCCCCCCTAAAACTACTGAATTTCCAGGATATTTATGACTACTTTTTACTAAAATTCATTAGAAAATCTTATGACATTGAATCAGACATACTGTATATAGTAATCAAATATAGCCTTTGATTCTCAATGATCGTTATGACACAAGAAACAATAGATTGAACTTGCCAAGTGTTAGATTAGAAGTTGAAAAGCGCTTCACTGTTTTTAAAGCTGTGTATGTGTGCAATCATTTGCCTGATTCACTCGCCTTACCCATGTCTGATGATGCTTTTAAACGTTAACTTAAGGAAGATTGTTTCAGCAAATATGTTTAGAAAATGCCGTCTGCCAAATAAGTTATTATTACTTTTAACGGGCTTGTTCTCTATCTATTATGCATATACTGTTTAATTGTTAACTTGTTAACATTTGATTTGTGAGAGAACAATAGAGGTGTAAAATTATTATAAAATTTCAATTCACTACTTTGAGTCGATCTACGTTAATATTATTTCTTATGTTACTTTATTTTTTACATTATTTAATCTTTTCATTTTATTGTTTTTGCAATTTTTGCCCATTGGATAGTGTCGTAATTATGATGCACTGGGAGGTTCAGGACTTTAAATTAAATGGGATAATAATGATAATAAAGTGGCTACGACTGATTTTGGCACTTTCTTTCCTAATGTACCTTTCGATTTTGCAGCATTTCAGATAGATTTATTTCTTAAACAAATAATAATAATCAAGCCATTGATGCTCGCTGCTCCCATTTCGAAACACCATTAGTGGTGTACTTCCTACGAAAAATATTTATTTACCCATTAATAGGGTTACAGTATGAAGCAAAAATGTAGCTAAAACAGTGAAAATATGATGTTAGTTAGTGTCGCATAGAACAGTGTAACTGTGATGTTAATTTGTTTTAAGGAGAAGAGTGAAACAATAACCAAAGCAAGAGACGAAAGCGTATTAAAAATTTTCATTATTTTTTATAATTTGATGTCAAAAATAAGCTCAGTGAAGCATTAGTGTAACCAAGCAGTCTCGAGAAATCGTGGAGAATTTGTTTTTTGCCCACAACGTAACCAGAAAATAATGATGGCTTAAAATTGTGATTGCTTAAAATTATGACCGCACATGACACACCTTACGTACATCCTGGCCCGCCCTGTCAAAGGGAGTGGCACTCCAAGGAAACTCCGAAGGTTTCCTTAGCCTGACATTCATAATATCGACATTTTTTCGTGGCTGTAGTGCTTCTTTCCATTTTATACAATTACAAAGTCTGTTTCTCTTAGCCTCTTCTCTCTGAACTCTCCCCACTCCCATAATATGGTGATCCTCCGTACATGGGCTCCTCTTATGCTAATATATTACATTGATGCTAAACATATGCCTAGCGTATACTGTGTATAGTATCTGTCGCCATAGGTAGTCTGGGTTCGACTGCAGCCGTGCGCTGCTGCTAGCCCTAAAAGGCTTTTATCTGCATCGTAAATCAGTGCTAGTGGGTTTGCTGTAGTTGGTGTGTGTGTGTGATCAAGGCAATTTTACATTCATTACGATGTATTAATACTGAATATATAAATACAATTATATGCTTTGATATACTAAACGATCCATACATATATGTCGCCTCTATATCGCCGATGTGTCCGATTAGCACACTTTCAACAACGTGGAGCTATGCGCTTAGCCTTACTTGTTCAAACTTCCCTCGCGAACTTAATATTCATCCTTAAGGCTAAGCAGTTTAGATTCCCAGAAATCAAAATTTAATAATAAAATTTACCACTTATATAATGCGCTCAATATAGAAAATGATAAATCGTTGTTGGAACTGGTTCACAGTCACAGCTGATGCAATGAAAATACTATAAATTCATTAATTTGCATCGTTATTGTCTTTTCTTTGCGTAGAATGTATTCATATGCGTAGAATGTATTCATATGCGTAGAATGTATTCATATGAGTAGAATGTATTCATATGCGTAGAATGTATTAATATGCGTAGAATGTATTAATATGCGTAGAATGTATTCATATGCGTATAATGTATTCCTATAGACTACCCATTCGTTCTGTATATTTCATATCGACGTGCATGGGACATTTACTAACAGTTTCAAAATTGCGGTGATTTTTGAAACCAAGCGAAAGTGGGCGGTAATGCAAGGCAAGGCTGGTACTTCAGGTAAAAAATGAAGTTATCGAGTCATCTGTGTCATTAGTCTCCAAAATCACCGACAGTAGCATGAACTGCGAAATAAGGTCCGCTTGATTTTTTTATTTTATTTTATTTATTTTCTGTCATTTTCTATAATCAGGATTCTGTTGCGTAGTGCTAAAGTATCGAGACACTGAGATGTTGAAATAAGGATAGTTGTATAAGAGAAAGAAATTTCTCTAAACCACCGAACTTCAAACTAAACTTCATTTACAGGATTGCTTAAGTTTAGGGATGATTAGAAACATTTAGGGCGCTTTCGATCGGCTGCCAATTTAAGCCTATGAAGCTCGACTTGTCTCAATCTCCGACAAGTGCCCTGGCTTCAACTTGTTGGTTCAAATTTCAGACGTTTACTCTCAGTCAATTACCTGTGAGACTTCCACAAACTTAGTCTTAGTCCGTAAAATAAAGATATCATTCAGCTCAGCGTCATCGAGCTGCTTCAGCCCATGCAACACGATTCAAAGTGAGCAAGCTGAAGTTGCTGTCTGCATTTCTGGATACGTTAAGTCAAGTGGTCTTGGCTTAGATCGACTTTGACGATCGAATGGAACGTGCCCATGGTCCTTCGAAAGCTTTCGTTCAGAAAATGCCGTTAACAGTTGTACGATCAGGACAAATAAAGGCTTCCTTTAAATTTTAATTCATTTAGTCCTGGTGGAAGTGAAAACTCCAGCCAAATAAGGAATATAAAATCCAATGGGTGATTACTACAAGGAAGACGTCATGGGAGTGAAAATTTTACCCAGACAAGAAACATAAAATCCAACGGACGACTTACTTCAAGGAAGACGTCCTGCAGTTGCGTTTGCATGCAACTGGCCTGTTCCTGGGATGGTAACCTGACCTTTTTCTGATAGCGGCCCTTGAACTTCAAAGAATTAAGTCAAATATGCCGGCCAGGAAGGGCAACATTTGGGGCCGATCGAGCATAGCGCCCAGGCCCCCGCCGCCGCGCCGCTATGGAATGTGAACCAGAAATGCCAAGGCTGCGTGTCGTATGGCCTGCGCAACTTGTGCCCTCTGGTGGTGGTAGCGGCGGTGCCATTTCATCATCAGCAGTGACCATCAGTCTTAATTTGATTGCTTAGGTGAGAGTGCGGTCCAGAGGTCTTTAGCGTCACTTCCGTCAGCGGCTGTTAATCCTAATTTGGCTGCCGAAGTGATTGTTCAGGATTGTTACTACCTACTTCCGGAGACAGTTCCTAACTTCTATAGAGGCTGACTTTTTCCCATATCTCCTTCCATTTGCTATCTCACTTTACGTCTCAGAGCTCCCACCAACCTCGTGAAACTAATCATACATGCACAGTTAGCCTACTCCCTTGGTTGGGGGTTTCCCTCAGCCTTCTTGGCATAACGGCAGTAGCTCATAAAAGGCCGGACCCTGGGTCCCGGTCCTCTTAGGGAATGTCACTGTAGCAATAGACAGGGCCACAGTAACATTCCCTAATGAGGACTAGGACCCAGGGTCCGGGCTTTTCTGAGCTACTGCCGTTATGCCAAGTAGGCTGAGGGAAACCCCCAACCAAGGGAGTAGGCTAACTGTGCATGTATGATTAGTTGCACGAGGTTGGTGGGAGCTCTGAGACGTAAAGTGAGATAGCAAATGAAAGGGGATATGGGAAAAAATCAGCCTCTATAGAAGAAGTTAGGAGTTCAGTCTTGCAGGAAGTATTCGAAGTTGTGTAGGGTGCTGCTCCCACTGCTTGTCCGAACGATTTTTGAACGTGACTAGCATTCTTAGTTTGGTTCCCTAGGCTCCTGTTCTGTAGCCATCCTTACTACGGTACTTACGGAGACCGTTTGCTGTATAAATGTAGTGCAGCACACCATTATTGAAAGTGATAATTTATTTCTATGTAGCTGCCTGGAGATTTGTATATGCTTTGTGTTGCGGTGTCCTTGATGCCAATATCTCTTAAAAGTCCGCTAGTCAGCATCTTTTATATTAGCAGGACCCTGTCATTGAATTATAGAATGGCCGCCATAATTTCCACTTGGATACCAATAGGTAAGTGGGGGACGCAACTGTCGTTGTTGCCACTACCGCGTACGAGGGCAATTCTACGGCAGTTTTTACGTTGTACAATTTGTGACATTTACTATAGACCTGACTACCACGTCCTAGGTAGCCTAATTGTAGATGATTGTACGATCTTCACTGGCAGTGCTACTTTATGAAGAGCAGTCAACGGTAGTTTTTCTATTGCACCATTTCATTATTGACAGAGACCGTTGTTTTCAGTTCAGCTGTTATTGTTGGTGGCCTTTGCAGTATCTTTACCTTTATTTTATGCGTACAATATGTGACCATTACAGAATGGAGCTCTTGACTTTTTGATCGGTATAATATGGGTAACAATCAAAGCTCGTAGCTGGAAAAACAAGCATAGCAGCATGTTATCCTCGCTAGATCTAACTAAGTTGTAACCCTTTTTTATAAAAGATCAATCCTAGAACTCATTTTCACAAAATAATTTCTTGAGGAAACCTTACTTTACTTGAGATTTTTTTTTTTTGTAGCGAATAGCCTAAACGGTATCTATTTGTCTAATCATTATTTAAGTTTCTGACTATATGAAGAGACATAATCCTATCTTTACACCTACAGTAGTTATTATGCCTGTAAAAGATTACACGAAATTTATCATTTTCTATAGAGTTTAGGTAAGCATTCCTACAACAGTCGAAACTTTCATTTTTCGTGCTAGTCCTTCCTGTGTACAGTAGGCTATCTGCCTTTTTACATTTTTTACCTTTCTTTTTACTACTAGTCTACCTTGTAGGGTATTTCCCGACTGGATGGATCAGTTCAGGTCTAGAACAAGTCCACCTGTGCGGGTGAAAGCAACAGTAGGGGCCGTGGATGTGGTGATACTCGCGTGTCCTGGGCGGTGAGCGATCGCGTGTAGGTGAAAGGTGACCTTGTTTCCATTTCTCTCTTTCTCTTTCTATTCAGATTTCCTTCCACTGCTAGCTTCTCACACTGCGGACATGGGATATCCCATCATTTCTCTCTTTCTATCCAGATTTCCTTCCACAGTTTCTCACACAGTGGACATAGGATCTCCCATTGAGTTGAATTTCCCACAGTGCGCTATGAGATGTCTTTCTACCAAGCAGAACCCGTTAATTGACTAAAGACATGTTCGATTGGGCGCTAAAATGAAGTCTTCAAGGCTCGACTTGTCCGAAATTCAGCCAAGTGTGCTGGCTTCGATCCATTGACTAGAGTTTCAGGCGTGGGCAGAATCTCGGTCTTCTCCCGTAAAATGGGATTTTTAGCAAGGCCAATATTTCGGCGTTGCTACTAACACTTATTACTAGATTCAAAGTGACAAAGCCAACGTTTCTCTCTAAATTTTTCAACAAGTCACGCCTTGATGGATTAGCCTAATTTTTGCGCCCAATTATACATGCTCTTTGCCTGAGCAAGGTCTTTGGCACGTGTTTCTTTCCGTGTCTACTTTGCGTTCTACCTCTCTCCCTCTACCTGATGATAATCCCGATTGTTTTCTACCTCTCCTATCCCGACGTGCTCCTTTTAATTTCGACATCTCCTCACACCAACGTTCCCCGTCATGCGTGACCTATTATCGGGCAGGCGACCATATACAGTTACTTCCACAATGCTTTTCCTATACGGAAGTGTTTCTCAACCGTCCGGTAAAGGGTTAACATTCCCCACAACTTCTTTCTTACGAAAGCAGGGCTACGGAATTTGTTGCGGTAATATCGTAACATACAATCAAGTACATATAAACTATTTTGAACTACAGACCGCTGCAGCGCGGCAAAAGCTGTGCTGTGTGGGCGACAGTGTGATGTATGTCCGCACTCCGTACCTTGAAGGGCTCAGTGCCTGTCAGTGTCATCTGATGTGGTGCTAAGCTGTAAGCTGTGGGTTTCTCCGCAGATCCGAGTTCAGTAAGTCGTTATTTTTTTTTTTTTATTTTTTTTTTGCCACCGTGATGATCATGTGTGAAGTACCCTTTCTCATGATCCACTTTTGCCTTCAGTGCACTCTCGATTCACGTGTACCCATGGTCTAAATCAGTGGTTCTTAACCTGGGGATGTGCGTCCCTAAGAGGGCGTGAGCGGATTCCAAGGGGGCGCGTGCCTCCGCAGTAAAACCTGATCTAGATTAATTTCCTTTGTCGAGGAGGTTATGTTTTTGTCCTGTTTTTGTTTGTCCGTTACAAAGATAACTCAAAAATTCAAAAACGGATCTTTACGAAACTTACAGGGATTATTAGGCATGTTAACAGTTAACAGTTGGTCAAACTTTTGGTGGAAATCTGTGCATCTGCTGGGTCTGTCAGCCTATTTTTTCTCTGTGTGATAACTCAAAAAGTTATGGATAGATTTTCATGAAATTTACATGAGTTGTTAGATTCATTATGAAGAGAAAATGACCATATTTTTGTGATGATCTGTTAGTTCGCTCGTTTGTTTGTCGCTGGGCTTAATTTTTTTTTTTTTTTATTTTACAAAAATAAAGGTATTGGTGAATTTTAAGATAACTTTGTTTTCCGGCACAGGGGTAAACTTTGTTTTGTGGCACAATGTAAGCTTTGTTTTTGTAGCCACTACATTTACAAAGAGCACAGATGATTAAATTTTCGTGTTGATACAAAAAAAATCACAGTTTCAGAACCAATTTCAATTTTTCGTTCCGTTGCCTTGCTTGGAGGAGATGGGCGTTCTCAGAGTGCTCTAGTGTGAACTTATTTGGTACGTCCGGTCGTGCTTTGATGCCACCTTTACTTAAAAACACTAAGAGGGGAGGGGGGATGGACTCGAAGGAAGAAATATGCCCTATCCATAAGGAGGCGTGGGTGTAAAAAGGTTATGAACCACTAGTCTGCAATCGTGACCTGAGTGCAAACTTGGCCTTATATACTACACCCATGGCCTAAATGCACTAGCTACCTATTGGCCTTAATGCACTCCTGGCCTAAATGCACTAGCTACCTATTGGCCTTGATGCACTCCTGGCCTTAATGTACTCTTGGCCTTAATGCACTCTTGGCCTCAATGCACTCTTGGCCTCAATGCACTCTTGGCCTCTATGCACTGTTGGCCTCAATGCTCTCTTGGCCTCAATGCACTCTTGGCCTCAATGCACTCTTGGCCTCAATGCACTCTTGGCCTCAATGCACTCTTGGCCTCAATGCACTCTTGGCCTCAATGCACTCCTGGCCTTAATGCACTCCTGGCCTTAATGCACATTTTGCCTTTTAATGCGTCCAGGGCCTCTCTTGATTCTTGTGTTGTCAGTTTCGAGGTGCAGTGCTGCCACCCACCTGGTTCCTGGTTCCTTTAGCGGCTCCTTTTTATCCTGATGGCATCTTGTAGTGTTAGTTTCTTCGCCGCCACGGCTCCCATTTGAGCCAAAGACTGCTACCGAGACTGACAAAGTGGTTTCGCATTAACAAGAGCCGTTAACAGTGCTAAGATACAAAAAGAACTATGGGTAGGCAGCTCAAGGGCACGATAGGCCACTTGATGTAGCTACCGTACCTAGTGTAAATAAACTATGGACGACCACAGCCTCAAGTCGGGCTCGCCAACATCTTTTCTGTGCCGGCGCCTATTTATTTCTATTTATTCCGTTTTCAATCTCCAGCTAATAATACTCGTGTTGCTTTTCCTATTTTTCTACTAGTTGTTGTCTCCGTGTTTTGTGTATGGGGTCCTTGTTCTGCTAGATACATAACGCAGTAGCTATTGTTTGTTTCTTTTCCTTCGGGCCACGACTGTCATCGATAGAGCCCCAATTTATGTACAATTTTTTAAGTTTAAAATCATGCGACACAATGCAAAGTTCTTCAGGAAGCATGGCAGCTCACCTCAGTAAATATAGCATTTTAATATGAAATCATCCATTGATAACGATCCCACTTCTCTATGTAGCTAACACAGCAAGTCACCCAGTTCCGCACCTATTAATACAATATTATTTTTTTTTTTGTCAAAGGTCCCCTTATCTTCAAACTTATTTCTTACTGCCGTTCCCACGTCGCTAGTCTTCGAGATGTCCTCACTTCACAGCTCAGTGCGCAATGATGGGCACGTCAGAGATGCTTGATGCGCGATAGTCTCATTCACGCAATACGTGGCAGCGTGTTGCGCAACAGGCAGCGACGTGTTGCGCAACGGACTGCAAAGTGTGGCGCAACACGTCGGTATGTAGGTCCCGGGGCACGTGACACGCCGAACCCGCCCTGTACTGTGTACCTCAGCTATGACCTGAACTTCAACCAGTGCCGTGCTGAACTGCAATTTTTCCGTTTTATTTTTATTTTTTTGCGGCTCACGAGGTACCTCGCGTCTGGTAGCACCAATTACCTATGGCTATACCGCTAGTTAGTTGTAGCTTACCCATATAATTTCAGCGTCTACCATAGAGGACATTTCAAACTTTGATATTCCTACGAGATCCGAAAATTTTATTCTGTCATTTCAGGGTTTAAATGTATTAACATCTTTTTTTGAATCTGAGTATGTATTTTGATGTGCAACAATTAGAGTTAAAATAGTTCCATTAATTATTTTTACTCATCTTAGCAGAGGTTAAGCCAATCTCAACCGACTACCTACGCCAGCGTTCTCTACGAACACCGATGAGTACCCTGTAAAATAACGATTTATCGTAAGAAGAGTACTTCACGAAATGTCTTATTCAGTGAAACATTATTTCGTCAGTGAGCATCCGGAGCACGTAGTGTTCATTTTTTGTGTTACTTACTTTCTGCATTACTAAACTTGAAATACCTAGACTTTCATCAATGTTGCATACCTAAATCGTGGTCCCGTTAACGCGTGAATTCACTGTAAAGGATGCTCTGTGGAGGAAGTTTATGAGATCACTCAACACCGCGACTATTTTGCGATTCACCTGCAGATAAATCGAAGACGAGGCCGCAGGAATACCAGGTTTAGGCTAAAAGCGCCATTACTGGACTTCCTTGCTGACGTCATTCAGCTAATACGGGTCAGGAAAACACCTACAATCTGCAGCACAGCATAATTTCTCGTGACAAGATTTCAACTGGCGCTGGACCTACGCAGACCCAAAAGTAGAGCCCCACAGTAGGTACCACTCTCACCAATACAGCCATCGCTTTAGCAAAGCTTGGTGACCCAGTGACATCACCAAAGAAAGAAACCGAAATGGTTGGTCTATTTGCCGATAGGGTCTATAGCGAAGGGTCACTGTTGACTTCCGTTAAGGAGGTCCCTATACCCTCACTTGACCACCCCAACAGTGCTCAACTATAGACTTGGTTGTGACATAGAACATCAAGATGTTTGCTGAAGCTATAGTGCCTTGATGGTCTCGGTGCCTTGATGGTCTCTTGACTGTAACTCCTTTCAGGCTGAGACTTCGTGCCTTAAGTCTCGTAACGTTTTCTCTCATAGCGTTGTCCCTGTACAACATCTCAAATAGTACTATTGAAGCGAGAGAGGCCGATTAATTTGTGAGAGTAGGCGATAACAATGATTCATTGCTTTGGAAATCAACGCGGTAGTGTTTGTCGAATTTGTCTGTCTATTGGTTTGACTATTTGTCTGTCTATTTGTCTGTCGCAAAGATAACTCAAAAGTTATAGACGGATCTTTACGAAATTTACAGGAATTTTTAGGCATGTTACGAGGAAGAGATGATCAACTTTTGGTATAGATCCGTGCAACGGTTTGTTTGTGTGCCTGTTTTTTCTTAGTACTAGAACTCAAAAAGTTATAAACGATATTTATGAAATTTGCAGGAATTGTTAGAAATATTGAAAGAAAGACACAAATGACCAAATTTGTGTTTATGACCATACCGTATTGTCGAATATGATTGTCAAAACATAACTCTCAAAGTTACGGACAGGTCTTCAAAAAAATTGCAGAATATGCTATTACTATTAAGAAGCACAATTGACCAAATTTTGATAAGAAGGAAATCTTAGTGTCAGGACAATATTGAGTTTTTCGTTGACATTGCCTAACTTGGAGACGTATGCGCTCTCAGAGTTTCTGGATCTATACTAGGCTTAATTCTTGTTCGAGCTCTGTTGCGTTGGTTTGTCTGGCTGTCTCTCCTAAGTCCTAAAATGGGGGCAGTTTGTATTCCGTGTTATTTTCGTAGCTATTCTCATCACTTATGAATGAGAAATCAAAAAGGTTACTAAAAGAAGCTCGTATCCGCTTTTTTGCGCTTCTTTTGACCTTTGTGCGTCTCCTAATGATCTTTACTCTATTCTTCCTCTTCTTCTTTGTTCGTTTTTCCAGTGTGAGGGTTCTTCATTTCGCTTGGCGTATTGCGTGTTCTTTCCTTCCTTCTTCTTCACCATTCACAGGGAACGCTGAGGGTGGGGAGGCTAGCGACGTCTCCCTTGCACTCACTGCGAGTGTGGTTTTCTAACTCACTTACTGTAGCTGCAACTGCCATCGTGGGAGTTCGCGTTGCCACTTTGGAGTCGGTTTCAAGTGGGAATCTGTTTGCGATTTTTGCTTAAAACTCTCGTCAATATATATGCATGATTGACACAATATCCAAAAAGTATGTATATTTTGTCACGGAGCAAATCTTTCCGTGGCCTAATGAATATCGTGACTCAATTCAGCTGAAATTCCTCGAAAGGTACCTGCATCTGAAGGTCACTCGTAACTCGAATGTAAGTTCACAACTCAAGGTGAGAGATCAGACAAGTGAAGGCTAGCATGGTAGTGCTGCAATTAGTGTACAATAGACTATTACCGTCCGTCTTTGAATTGAATTAAAGGACATAGGCTATATAGGTAACAATCCTTCGTATTTTTATAGATTCTAGAGGTTGCACTGTTAATACTTCTGCCCATTGGATGTCACCGCTTTTCTAATATATATTTTGAATTTATAACTTAATCATAGCAATATTCCCTTGTCCGGTAATTGCACGATTACTGGAGCTGAGAAACTGGCGTAAGCATACCGAGAAGCTGCAGGCTTCCCAGTCATAATATAACTGGCACTGGTTATCTACAATATTATTTTTAAATCCACGAACTTTCCAGCACCCTCTAGCTCTTACAAGACGCCACCAACACAGTACCGTTAGTTTTAGGCTGACAGCAGCTGCTGCGTCTGCCAGGAGTGTCAGCTGCGTCTCTTTTTCAATGTCGCCATGACGTCAGCAGCGACTTTCTATGACGGCTTCAGCGACATCAGCCTCGTGCTCCATTTCCCCCTGACGTGCAGCAGAACTTTCTAAGGCTGATCGAACTTTGATTAATGCCTGTACTGTAAAATGAACTTATTTTTAAGAGAAAACAATTGCGGCTTCAGCGTCAAATCTGCAATTTTAGGAGAAATCCGAGCAAAAAAGATCTTTATAAGTCCCGCAAATTTCTCACCGGTTCCCTAAATTTTCTAAGCGAACTATTTCGATTACGATGGACCGTGAATTTTTTATACAATATACTTTTGAATTTTACGGTACCTATCACTATAAAAATTATTTTCATTTTGTTGGAAATAATATCCGAATAATTGTAAAAAATATCTGTGTCTAGTGATTTAAGGATATTTTTCTGTGTCGACTCATCCACAGAAGTTCTGAAGCCTAATTTCTCTGAATATTAGTCAGCAAATTGTCAAATTCAAGATATTGTATGTGACGATTTCCTCATGATAAACTAATCGCACTAGTGTTAGCATATCCTGAACTTCAGTCTAGACAGTAGATCTCATTTCTCTGAAACTATAGCTTTAGGCATTCTTTCCAGAGGCGTCCTGAGACTCAATCCTGCTCACCGTAAGATTGAATTTTATGTTCTCCTCGAATGATTGACTGACTTTGTGGGAATCTCTAACACAATAAGTGTAGAATTTCAGCCTGAACCACGGTGCAAGGTAGCAAAATTGGCGGTCACTGCCAAAATTGTGGATAAGCTAAAGTCAAAGAGATTACCAATTAGCTCGTCCCAGTCAAAGAGATTACCACTTAGCTCGTCCCAGTCAAAGAGATTACCAATTAGCTCGTCCCAGTCAAAGAGATTACCAATTAGCTCGTCCCAGTCAAAGAGATTACCAATTAGCTCGTCCCAGTCAAAGAGATTACCAATTAGCTCGTCCCAGTCAAAGAGATTACCACTTAGCTCGTCCCAGTCAAAGAGATTACCAATTAGCACGTCCCAGTCAAAGAGATTACCAATTAGCTCGTCCAAGTTGAGATACCGTTCGCGTATCTCTGTACTGCTCACTCGATTAAGTACTGAACTTCAATGGCATTAAGATTGCGTTAATGATAACCATGCTAGTTTGTGAGAAAATAACCATGTTAGTTTGTGAGAAAATAACCATGTTAGTTTGTCAGAAAATTGAAAGTATTCCACGCGAAAGCAGAGCACGAAATTGATGCTTAAACGCTACTGACAAAAAAGCTTGGTTTTTTTCGAATTTTTTATAATTTTGATTATTTTTTATGCGAATCAAAAATCCAGTCACTGGTAACAACTCACATAACTTCTAATTTAGAAAATAGCAAAATCAGTAAAAAAAGAAAAAAAAGTCGTGCAATTTTATCAGCTACTTACCTATATTTAGATATGGTCCACCTCAAGTACAGCAAGGGTTCGCACTTACTCAACTGCCAACACTGCTTCAACATACATATAAATCGCCAAAGCACTCTTGCAGATCAATTAAGTTTCATTGGAGAAATAACATTTCACTGGTCTTCCAGTTCTCCCAGGCTGAACCGTGAAACATGTCTGTAATCCATCGGTAAAATAAGACATCATAAAAATTACCCAAGGTCAGCACGTACTAGGCAGGTTGCAACGAGAAACCACAGTCGCCCCTCTATGGCTAAAAATTAAACAGGAGAAAATCCCAAAGGTCAGCAGCAGGAGTGAGCACCAACAATGCAGCGGGTGATTCGCTAGGAAAAGAAACGTGAACGACAGAAAGTGGGTCATAAAAGAACGGCGTGAAGGAGGTCATAGCGGGAGATGGGAAGACAGAAATAAATGGACGACGATAAACAAGTGGCGGTTTTGGAATTTTTTGCTGCTGAGTCATGTGTTTGATGTCGAAAGACACTGCCGGTCTTATGGTGCAGTGCTACTGACGGTATCTCCGAATATGTAATTGTGAGTTATAAAAGGAAGTGCATTTTCTAAACTCTAGTGACTTATAGCAGTAGTCGGTCCAAAAGTTGTAGCCATATATTTATTTACTATGTTGAAATTTGCAGCATGCGTTGATGTGAATCATCATAGCAAAATGAATATTTTCTGGAGGATATAAAAAGTTCGAAAGATCGGATATTTTAACGAATTCAAATTTCGCCCAAGACTTGGTCGGTTTTGTAATTTGTTCAAGTCTATAAACCAAGGCTGACTGGTAGGATGATCTCCAGCTCAAGGTTCTCGGATCCACTATGGTTTGCAAACTACTGAGTCTGGAGAAGAGTCAACTGACATAAAAGAAGCTTTCCAGCTCAATGTATCAAAATTACTCTCGTGACTTGCTGAATTCCCTTTTGTTTGGGCAAACAAAGCTTCTTGAGCAACGCACAAAATCTAGAGGAAAATGTTCCCCGAAGCTCGGTGTAATGTTCCACGCACGCCAACTATTTTTTGAGGAAATTCTTGCTCGTACCAATTAATCTCTGGTGACTCTACACTTTGTAACTTGCCGGAGTTTGGCCCCATCGTTCGTACTTTTAAACAATTTCGCACTTGACTAACAGCGCCAATACTGCGATAAATGTTATTTATGTTTAATTCAGACCCAAAGGGATTAAAATTTGAGGTTTGCTGGCAAGATGGTAGCTAGCTAGCTCAAGGCGTTAAGAATTTCTCCTGTGACTTGCTAGACTTAGTAATCTGCCGGAGTTTGGGGAGGGAGTGAGGTCGACTGGCAGGATCTTCTCCACCTCTGAAAGGACTCGTCTCAAGGATATCTGCTTCTTTATTTGTGCCTGATGTCACGAAGAAACAAAAATTATGAAATCGTTGAAACAACCTGAGGTGCTATAAACATGCATGGACTTCAGGAAGTGTTACAGTGAATTCTTCAAGATAAAAGTTAAACAATTATTGAACAATGTTTTATCGATTATAATTGATGTTGCTGATTCTGTACAAATGGCACTACTTTACTGGTACTTTATATGGTACCTACGCTATTCAGAGTACCTTACCACGTGCTAAATAATTGTCATTTGATGCCCTTTCGTATATTTTTAAATTGAATAAGCATGTAGCGCTCTCCCCTGAGGCATGAAATATGGTAAATTGGAACAACCCTTTTAGCAGAGTTTTGCACTCGTTCCTTTCAGGCCTACTTGGATTCTTCTGTTTTAGTGCTCCTGTTACTGATCGCTGCCTGCTGCTTTTTCACTTCATTTGCGGATACTTATTCCAAGTCTTAGGTTTTGCTGTATACGGGCTCCAGTACCTTCTCTCTCCGCTCTTTCGAATGCAAAAGATCTATAAATACCGTAAATGGAGAAAACATAAAAGAAACGAATAACTACTGGCATACTTTTACTGTGCCATGAATGAGCGTGTTAGCAGGTTTGGACACACCTGTAGCCTGTGTTTAATGACTGTCATTTAGCTACCTACTAGACACTCCTTCATCACTTCTATTTAGTACAAATATTTTCGGTGAAATGAGCGTATTAAAATCATTCCAGAACTGGGTTAGGTCGTGCAGAACTTTCGAAGTTTTCTTTACAGTTTTTGCATTCGACCGTGACCCAATTCTTGACATTGATACCCTGATAAGTTTTGTAGGAGAGACTTGCGTGGGTAGGTAGCGTGACTGGGACACTTTTTGTACCAAATTTTCGCGGATATTGTCGTTTGGATAGCCATGCAATGCAGTTCTTCAAGTCGCTAACTGGCAATAAGGCTAGAAAGTCAATAAGCTCATTGTTAAAGAATTGTAATAAATGTATGGATTTCACGTTCATGACGTATAGGTATTGATGTTAGAAAAAAGAATTTTCCCGAAACCATCTGCACCAAGCGACAATTCTCATTGGGATAACATTATTTAAACTTTTACCGGCAAAGAACATGTAAAGTTGACCCGCCTCTTCAGTTGAAAAATCAACATGCACCGACTATAGTTCCTGCTCCCAGAGGGGTGCGCGGCTGCAGTCGATCACAGATAGTTATAAGAGCTATGCAGTTAGATGCTCAAGGCTCATGCGACGACTGCGACTCCCTAACAATCCCTATTTCTGTTTAGAAACAGTGCTCTCTTAACCCTTTCATTACCGATTCATTTTACTCAATGAATTAAAAACTGATGGGATATAGCTAATATTTATAAGTCTAGGATACTTGAAAAAATAATTTCAAAATTTTTACGTCCCTATAGGCTAGCTTATAGGTTGTAAGATACATTGTCCATCTCTGTTTTGTAATGGGATTGTATATATATCCCACTGGGACTTTTTAAAAGGCTGTGGCCCAGCGGTAGTGAAAATGATAATAGCGTATGAACCCCAGAAATACCTACTCATGCAACAAGTCGAGCATTGCAGGAATTAATCTGTTATAAGGTTATAAGGTTATATCATTTAACAGGCACAGCATAACGCCACTTGCTTCACCGAATGAAATTAATCGTAATGATGGTTATATATGACACGTTTCTATGCTGTGTTATTCTTTTTGAAAATACAAAAATTAGGACTTAATGCTGTCATTCATGTAGAAATAACACTATTGGAGACTACAAAGGTTTTTGGTCTTACTGTATTGTATTCTTAAGGAAAAAAGTACTTCGTGAAGTACGGAGTAGCACAGCCTGGTACTCATAGTTAGAACGTAAACTACGGAGAAATTTCTTGTACCTATATCTCTGTTGTTATAATTCGTGACTGTAGCCAAAAAAAATTATAAAAACACCGTGGGTTTCCACTGTCTTACCGCGAAGGCCACCTTCTACGAGAGCACAAAATGCGAAACTTCTTTTACAAATCGCTCGAACGACTTAAGTTACCGCGAGTACCTATGGGTTCAACTTGCATCTTGGTAAGCTGACAGAAAATTGTTTTTATAACGTCAGTAGTCACAGCGGTGTCCACACTACCACTAATTGCCGATGTGTCGATGATACATTCATTCTCATTTGCCCCTACTCGATACTTTTAACTGTGCGTACTTAGTTTGTAGATTGACCTGTAAATTTGAAGTACGGTATCCTAAATACAGTATAAGTGTCTTATAGGAAGGCCTTGATCAAGCCCGCCTGAACTAAAAGCAAATCCTTCCTCCGCTCCTACATGAGCATTCCAAAGTGTTTTTATATTAATATTTTTTTTCAGTTACATAACATTAATCTCAGATAAACACATTAGTAAAAACTTGCGTTTGTCTTTCTCTACTTAAAATATAAATTAATTTCTCACTGGTGTAGGACGTGTAGATGTATCTATATTTCGGTGATCGCTTTACAGGCGATACAGCTATCACCACTTATTGGCTCTCGGTTAACACCGATAAAGTTTAACTTATCAACTTATCTTTTATCGTCACATTTTTTCTTCTTTTTTTCAGTTGTAATAATCAGATTTTTCACCAAAAATGGTAAAATTGCACCCCAGGACCACCACCCTTGCTCGTTCTAGGTAATTTTATACAAATTATAAAATATAAAACCTATCATCATCACCGTTAATGCAGTTACATTTGGTCGCTGCTCAAAAAATTAAACAATAAGAAGTCAATTGTCTCCTTCGCGCCCCGGTTGGCCGAGCGACCATGACGTCCGTATAGAAGTCCGTCATGAAAGTTTCCTCGTCAGGAAGCTGCGAGAAAGTTGTCCGGCTTGTGTCCGGGTTCCATTTTGCGTATCCCATCGATGTTTTCTCTTTCAAATAATTTGTTTTTTGTTGGGAAGTCGAATTATCTGTTGATTAATTTTCATCTCTACCGGATATTGGAAAAGTAATTTTTGTTGTAAATTTACGGTGGCTATATGTATAACATACTTAGAATTTTTTTTCATGCGTTGTAAAATTTACTTCCGGAAAAGTAAATTTGCTAGTTGCAATACACGGTACCAAGGTTTTAGGTACATATTTCGAAAAAGTTTCTTTCGGAGTTTATGTCCAGCAGCGGCAGCTATTTCTTAAACCTTGCGGCTGTGAACCGACTTACTCTAAATCTGTAAGGACTAGTCTAATGCAACTATCGGCTTTTCCTAAGAATGACATTGTCTGAAACATCTTCGTAAAATACCTACGCTTCTCAGACTTACACGGTTACTACTTAATTACTCCTATTCTACTAACATATTTCCCGCCTTGTATGCTTATAAAACTGTAGAGAAACTTATAATTAAATACGCCTGAGTTACTTTACGGACGTCCAGTAAATCCTAATCATTATTAACTCCTAAAAGTAGGCATCACTTGAAAGACCCACAGCATTGAGAACTGTGACGGGTGCCAAGTGAAACGTGGGTGGGACTTAAGACCCCCCCCCCCCCAACATGTTCCAAGCCTCTCCTTAGCCCCCAATACTGTCTCCACGTAGCCATCATACTTGTTGGTAAATATTGTGAAGCCCCTCCACTTTTACTCCAACTTTAGCCCCCTCAATGCAAATTGTCTGGCTCCGCCCCTGATAGAGAAAGAAAGTGTCACGCACGCTGTACGTACACATCGCAGTGATGAGGCTTAGTAGAAAAAAAAATATTTTCCAACAGAGAAAATTGCTAATCTACCGCAACGCAGTCCAGCAAATTAACTCAGCTTTTTCTAATGGTTTCCGTTCGCGTGTCGACCTTTCAGTAAATATCGACCAGCCCAGTCATCTATTCACTTAGTGACGCATGCCGTACTGTTCATTTTCATTGAGTATATTAGTAGTGGCAGTCTTATGAGACAGGAAGTAGGTATTACTATAGCGTTAACCCAATCATATAGTGAGTCGGCAGCGTTTACTGCAATATGGTTCTTCCATGAAGCGAAAGCAAAGTCTTAATTCAGTGGACGAGGTTGCTGACTCGCTTTTATCGGGAGATCAGACGTTCGATCCCAAGGCGGAGAATGGAAGTTTTGATGTTCTATAATGAATGTTTGTATTCTTGACTTCCAGAACTGAAATTTCGTTAGTTTTATGCTCGTTCTGTTCAAAATGTGTTAGATACTGCAGGTTTACTTATGCATTGACTTCAGAATAAAAAAAAAATTCTAAAAAAAATCCGTTCCCCACCATCGTCCGTGTAAATACGATAGAAATCTAATTTTTTTAAATAGACAAAATCGTTGGCCGTTCTTGTGCTTTTCAGTGATCACGATGGTCATGATCACGGTGATTCTGATCACGAATGTGGCCACAAAAAGACGCATGTACTAAACAATCTACCAGCGAAGCATTACCGCACGCACTCCTCTTTTCAGAAATGACAGTTACTGTAAGTAGGTACAGCGAAGTTCAACGTCCAAGCGACGTCGTCTAACCACCCCAGTTATCGGTCCAGTCCCGCTCTTTGCTGCAGACGCAGCTCTATCTGTCCTTCAGCTCACTTCTTTCTTTCGACCTTTGTTGTGCTGTTCTTTTCTTTCGTTTTATGTTTCTCGTATATTTCTGTTCACTTCTTTCCTTTGACTTTTTTCTGCCCCTCTGGAGGGGGGAAGGGGGAAAGCAGAGGATGGGCCATAGGGTTTGGATAGGTAACTTCATCCATCCTATGTTATGGGGAGCAGCGGTCCCAGGGGTTTGTGTTGGTTACCTTATTAGCTATAGTGCCCACTTGGGTTCCGTAAGTTTTCATACCCCTACTGATGTTGTTCTGCTCTGTTCTTCCTCTTCTTTCCCGATTTACTGTTCCCATGCGCGTTAATCCTGTGTGGGAACACCCTCGTGTCAAAGTTCCACGTTTCTATCGACATACCATATCTCCGTTCTGTCTCCCTTCCGCAGTGAGATCGTCTTAGTTGTGGAAAGGGAGGCATCACACTACTCAATAATAAATGCCTTTTTTTTTCTGTTTACTTTTTTCATTGATTTTCTTGCCGAAATTACAGCCTTTTTTTCATCACTGGAACTGATTTTTTACGACAGTTCTTATACATTCCCTTGTGTTCTATTGGATGCTGATTCCTGGTTGTGGATATCCAGGTCAATCTTCAGTACCCTGACGTCAGAATTCCTATTCCAGATGAGGCTGCTGCTGTGGGCGTCCCTGCTGCTGACGCTGTTCCTGGTTGTCGCTGCACGTAAGTAAAATGCAGCATATATTTATTATGTATTGTGGACTAGAGTCCTGGATGACTTCTCTAGCTAGTGATTTTATTTTAAAGTACAATGGTAGCCTGAGAAATGCATCCCGGTAGTGCCGATATGGTTGAGCGGTTAACGAAATAATTGTTTTTAGATTTTGTGTCCATTTGGCTCGAATAATTTATATGCACAAGACAAGTGCTTTACGGATAAAGGCGGCAGCAACTTTTAATCACCTACATTGTTCCTTTTGTTAAAAATATCCTATTGGGTTAATTAGGTAAGCTATAATAATTATCGACCCGCACGAGGGTATGATACCCTAACTGCGCCTTCAAAACGACTCTCTTCATTCCGCGCTCATTCCACTTCATTAGCGTGTGGAAGTGACATTTTTGCCTCAGGGAATGGAGATGTGTGATGTGTATTGATACACATCAATTATTATGATGTAAATTCAAGGAAGTCTTTGACTCTAGGCTATACCGTACATCCGTTTATGCCCGAAGCCGAAAGCTTCCTAAAATTTTCATTCCACACCAGCTTCCCTTATAACCTGCTGATATTCAATCCACACCAGCTTCCCTTATTACCTGCTAATATGCAATCCACACCATCTTCCTTTATTACCTGCTAATATTCACGATCTTATATTTTGTTTTCCGCTTTTTCAACTACCTATTATTCGTTCGTTACCAGTGATTTTCAGTTACTCTTGAGCATACTTGTTTTTTTTATCTTATCCAATCTCTTTCTTAGCTAGCAATGTTGTCTAGTATGTTGGAGCGGTTAAATTACAAATAATAACGAATAATCAATAGCTATAATCTTCCGTAAAGGCTTCATACCGCTCTCGTGGTATGAACGATGGTCGTTTTTTCAGCCTAAGATTGAAAAATAAAAATTATTCTTTATAAACAGGGAACATTTTCTGTATGAAATCTACACCGTAGAGGGAAAATCAGAAAATTCAGAGACTGATTATTTGCTCGCTATACGTGCAAAAATGTTACGGGTCTGGAATTTTTCAGCACAAGAACAGATCTAGTCTCGTGAAATGATCACCAACGTCTGCATATTTTACTTACTGGTCGTTGAATTTCAGTAGGCCGACTGGAATTTTGAGTTTCCTGGAGGCCATAGTAAGTTTTACTCATTTGGGTAATATTAGCTGGAGTCTAACAAATTTCCAGCGGGAATAAATCCACAATCGAACCCTTCAGGTAACTTTTGATGCCAGCAAGAGAGAGCACTGGCTATAATACGAACTTTTTTGTCTTCAGTTTCTCAATCGAGTTACTGCTAAGCTCGTGTCTTCTTCGCCGGAATATTCTTGATCAGTTCCAATTTCTCCTGGTGAATTTTTTTGGTAGAATTTCTAGTGGGAACGGTGCCCCGCGAGTGGCAACACCGGTGACGGTCGACGACCTGGCGGAGTACCTGTGGCACGCGGGCCTGCGCCTGACCCCGCGCCCAACCTGCATACTCATTTGAAGGTCATTCCCCGCCGCCGACCAGTTTTGTAACGTGCCCTCGAGGGGGAATTTCTGTTGGACGTCACAATGCAGCTGAACCCTTGAATGAACCGTCACGAGTTGATTTGATTTTAAAATAAAGAAACTTGTCCCGTGGTCTTTGCCAACTATAAAACTTTCAGAGCAAGTTTGACATCGCAAGCAGTCTCTCGTTCTGAAGTATAGAACATTAAGTGTTTTTGAAAAAGTATCTTAGAAGCAGCCGGTGCTTATTGGAATCATTCAGAACACAGTGCTTGGCTTCTGAAGTACACTTCTTTATTGTGATCATCAAACAAGACAGAGGTGGAACCTTCCAGTCCGTTCTTCCACTCCCCGTGACTCATGATACTACCCGAGGAATACTTCAGCACTATTCAACTAGAATTTATAACAGTTTTAAATTTAACATACACGTAGAAATTAATGAAGCTACTGGAAGTTCTAAGAAGATAGAGCAAATTTTTAAAGTAAATTCAACTAGATGTAACTAGTATTATCTAATGGTAACTGGTCTACCCAATAAAATTATTTTACCAAGATCTACTTAATTAAAGCTCTCATTTTTTAATCTCCACCATTTGCGAAATGTGAGCAGCGGGAAAAATTTGAAACTTTTTGAGTAAGAATGCAAGATGAAGATACTTTTGCAGATGATGTGACTAGAGCTATGAGCAGAATTGTTCGGCCACTTGTATAACTCCCGGCTTAGGACGTAGGCGCGGCCCTTAATTTCGGCGTACGACGGCTAGTGGACTTCTGGTGGGGGAGGGCTTGGCAGGGGCACAAACCCGGAAGTGGACAGGGTTCGAGAAACCGGAAATGGGCGGAGCTTGGCCTTGGACCGGAAGTCCTTCAAATGCCCGCCATCAACCCTCTACTGCACTAACCATAGGAAATAATTAAGAAAATACAAGCTTCAGAATTTTCTTCTCTAGGTGCAAAAGTCAGCATTAGTCTATAGGTACCGAGCAAAGAAAAAACCTAGAGCAACTTGAATCCATGATAATAGCATTCAAGACCAAAATTCGAGGCGTGCGTGGTTCTTCTCACAAAACAATTTCTCATTTTCATTCGTTCGCTATAACTGAGGTATAAACACGTCATCGACTACCGCATGAAGGACAACTCTGTGATCCTAAGCGAAATCTTTTTCGGATATTTCGAAGCTACAGGGGCCACTTACAAACTGCGCGGTCCGAACGAAACAGGACGACGCAGCAGCTGCAAAAAGTACAATTGTTCTTATACCATCGCTGTGCAGGGCAAGGCTATTCAACAATAATATGCTTGACGCAGGTATTTAAAAACATCACTGACATAGAAATGTAAAGTTGGAAAACTTCCTCGACTCTAACGTACAAAGCAAACCTTGTAGGTAACTGATACGTTATAGATTAGTTACGTGCAATGTGGGAAAAGGTCGCTGTTGATTCTTCTGCTGGTCAACGAGAGCAGTAGCATTATTGCCTTTTCATTCTTTGGCGGATGGCGTGCATAAAACCGCGCATTCTTCTCCGATGGCCAACCAAGGCACTTGAGCAACGAGCACACCTTGTACTGTACAGTCAAATACGGCGGCCAAATATTCGATGCACCCCATTCTTCCAATGTACTGTACAGTCAAATACGGCCGCCAAATATTCGATGCACCCCATTCTACCAATGTACTGTACAGTCAAATACGGCGGCCAAATATTCGATGCACCCCATTCTACCAATGTACTGTACAGTCAAATACGGCGGCCAAATATTCGATGCACCCCATTCTACCAATGTACTGTACAGTCAAAT
>LQNS02000303.1:15592726-15608250 GCA_001587735.2 Parhyale hawaiensis
ATCTTTGTAACAAATGTGATCTATCTTACAGCCCTGTAAGTATCTTTGTAACAAATGTGATCTATCTTACAGCCCTGTAAGTATCTTTGTAACAAATGTGATCTATCTTACAGCCCTGTAGGTATCTTTGTAACAAATGTGATATATCTTACAGCCCGTAAGAATTTCTTTAAACACATGTCACATGTACAGCCCGGTCAGAAACTCCGGAGGGCCACAGTTCTCAAGAGTAGCTGCCCAGGCCGCAGCTGGCAGCAGAGACAGACAGACTGCCCGAGAACAGCAGAGAACCAGACCACAGTACTCCTCCATAGCCAGAGACAGGTTTGTACTACACAAAGATACAGTACTCCGAGGGACATCTCTAGTTAGTGTAATGCTTCTACCATAAATGTTAACTTCTAAGAACAACTGAAGATAGTCATTAGTTCTAATTTTAGTCCACACAATTAGATCTGTTGACCATGGTCCGTGGAATTACTACCCGTATTCTATTTAGTACGAAGAACCCCAAGAACCATCTTCATTGGTACTCTGCAACAAATCTGTTTGGCTTCAAATATTGGGTTCCATTTACCTAGTGAGTCCTCTGTCGTATGAGCAGAAATATTAAGAGGCCATAGAAGCTACGCTATGTTTAGTGCTGCGTCATCCCTGTCTCTTAGGCCGAGGCCCCACAAACGAAACGAGCGACGTGCAACGCGACAAATTCGTTACACTACAAAGTGTAACGGCGGGTACAGCAGTTTGCTGTCCAGATCGCCGCAGCTGCGATGCCTCGCGACGCCACTGCATTGCTGCAACACGACTGCCGTAAAAATCGCATTGCGTCGCTTGTTGCTTTCTGTGGGGCCCCGGCCTAAAGACGGCATACGATGACACTCGCCTCGAGATCATGTCTGATGTTGATGTTTGATGAAGAACGTTTGTACGAGAGCTTTTACCTCATTATGCCTTTACTGCGATGTTGAGTTCACGCAGGAATATGTTGTGTATTAGGTTAATATTAGTACCTCTGATTCCTTAAGGCTTTCTCGATTTGCCTCACTTAGCTGGATTTAGATTATTACCGAGGCAGCTCGAGTTGCCAGGGTTACTGTAATGTTATTTCTTTCTATGGAAATATGAAAGTCAACGAAGTGGTCAAAATCGCGTCCTTTACTTTATAGGACCCGAGCCACGACGGAAGCTGATCCTGAGGCTGCTGAAGAAGCTGCTGGTCCCGGTCGCAACAACGCCCGACGGCCGCAGTACACCAACATCCAGCGAGCTCGTCCCTCCACCGAGTCGCCACCTCCTGAGGAATCTGGTGGAGTAACTCCCAACAGTCAGCTGAACTACGTGACCATCTTACGCCAAAGGCCCTCCTCCACAGAGGCGCCTCAGGGACGAGATGGCGAGTCCATCGTCGAAACCAACACCCAGTCTGGTTTACAGTACGTAACCCTACGCAGAGCTCGGCCTGCTACCCCTTCCCCTGACTTAGCCACTACTGAACAATCCCCTAGCTTAGTTGCTGTTGATTCTAGTTCTTTCAGACAGAGACCTGCTCGCATTGAAACCACCTCCTCGACTACCACTACCACCACAACTACCACCACGACTACCCCCAGACCCGCGAGAATCGTTGTACCAGACGCACTTCGTGAGCCGGCAACACCAAGCGTTGTTCACAAGTTGAACTTGGATCCCCGAAAGAGGCAGAGAGAGAGAGGGCAAGCCATTGGCGGCCGTACTCAAAGCACTCGCTTGTCATCTAGACAAGGTACTGAAGCCGAGGAGGCCCCAATTGAAGAGACCCTTCCAGAAGGCAATCTCGAGGATTACTATTACTACTACTATGATGACCTTTTACCGGAAGAAGAAGCTTCTTTGGGTGCAGACAGTCCGGATGCTCGTGAGGCGGCCACAGAAGCAGCTCTCCCAGAAAGTCTTGCTGCCAACGAAGCCAAGGAACTTGATGCACCCGCGGAACCGTCCGTTAATGATGCAGCTGTGGCACCTATCGATGCTGATGCAGCGGTCGATCCTGTAGAAACTGGCATCGCTGATTCAGTTGATGCAACCACGCAGCGGACTACCGTAAATCTTCTTGCAGGCTTCCCGGCATTTTCAGGGATATCAGAAGGCGAAGGCGGAGCAGCAGAGGAGGGTGTGGCTGACGCAGGAGCTGTCGAAGAATTTAGGTACTTCTGCTTTGATTTTACATCGCGATGGCTGCATGCGTCTGTTTCTAACATGAGTGTAACCCAATTGTAGAAGCCATACGCCCATTTCAGAATGTAGCATGAGGCAGTAGTTAGTATGCTATTAACATTAATCGATTGAGTATGCTGGGTGGCTCTAACAATGATGGCTGATGCTTTGTGTTTTAATGCGTTAAGCGTTTCTGTGCACTAATGCCGCAGAAAAATAATCTGAATACATAAGTTCTGAGGAATTATTTTCATCGTAAATATACTTCAATGTTGAGGAAGACAACAAAGTCTTGGTGTCAGGCGGTCAGCAATGAATCTCGGCTAAAGCAAACTCGTTGGAAACAAGTCTTCATCGACCAGCTGTTCCTTGAAGTTTTGGCTACAGCAAGTATTATCCCTGATAGCATGCATTGTTACTGCATCGAACGCAGAGTAATATCTATTCCAGAAGTAGCTAAGGCCGCTTGCCATGCAGTGATATTTGTATTGTAGAACTAGTACTGCTTGTCGTGAAGTGATGATGGTATTGCATAACTAATACTACTGCTTGCGTCGTATCGTAGAACTAATACTGCTTGTCGTGTAGTGATATTTATTACGTAGCACTAATACTACCTCTTGTTATGTAGTGGTAATCGTGTCGTTGAACTAATACTATTGCTTGTCACACAGTGATACACAGTATGTATAGTAGAACTAATATTGCCGGTCATGAAGTGATATTCGTGTCGAAGCATTGATACCGCTTGCTTGTCGCACGGTGATATTCGTATTGTAGACCTAATACTACCATTTACCATGGCAGTGGTATTCGTGTCGTAGAACTAATACCGCTTAGCATTCCGAAAACATGGCACAGATTGAAAATACTTACTATAAATAACATTGTTTTGGATGGTCCAGGTGTTTAATCTTAAGTTTTAATGTATGTTAGAGTTTCGCATAATCACAGCTAAGAAAGATTCAGTAGCTCAACACAACAATGTTTGAATATGTTCACATTATATACAAGACCTCGCCCCAATCCTTTAAGCATCGTGTATATCCTCTACCCTGTCCTGAAAAAAAAAGTACATTCCAAAAATATGCGAATAAAAATTGAATTCATGCAAACTTGTCCCAATTTCCGCTCCGGTCAAACCCTGAATTTCCTCCTCGATTGGGTATTCCCTCCTGGAAGTGAAATTCCCTCCCATTAGGCAGGAATTAACTCAGTAGAATGAAATTACCTGGTGCAGGTGGAGGTTATCTTTTTTAGGCAGTAATTCTCTCCTGATGGAAGACTATCAGCGTAAAATAACACTATTGAATAACAACTTGTCGTACATAATGCTCTGCAAATAGAAATGTTAACTTCTGCCTGTAAAAAATATTTCAGTGTATACAGCGCTTAGACTGCATACGATTGAGGTAAATTAACTTTATTCTTAACCGCAGGACGGACGCACCACCTGCCATCGTCGAAACTACCACCACAGAAGCCCCTACAACAACAACCACAACTACAACGACAACCACCGAGGCGCCGACTACTCGGCGCATCCCAAGACTGCCCCCTAGGCCTTCTCGGCGCCCCAGCCAAGAGTCTTCTCCAACTGGGGACAGACAGACTCTAAGGGTCCCAGCGCGGACCAATAACAGGTTCACGTCATCCAGCTCGCGCTTCACCCCAAACAGAGCGGTGAGTAACGGAAGAGCTGCTTCTTGAGGTGCTGGGTGATCACCTGGGGTGCTGGATCATCCCGTGAGGTGCTGGATCATCCCGTGAGGTGCTGGATCATCCCGTTAGGTGCTGGGTTATCCCACTAGGTGTCATCATCGCATGGGCTGCTCTCTAATACCGAGGGGTGCTGGGTCATCTCATGGGCTGCTAGGTCATCTCATGGGGTGCTGGGTCATCTCATGGGCTGCTAGGTCATCTCATGGGGTGCTGGGTCATCTCATGGGCTGCTAGGTCATCTCATGGGGTGCTGGGTCATCTCATGGGGTGCTGGGTCATCTCATAGGCTGCTAGGTCATCTCATAGGCTGCTAGGTCATCTCATAGGCTGCTAGGTCATCTCATAGGCTGCTAGGTCATCTCATAGGCTGCTAGGTCATCTCATAGGCTGCTAGGTCATCTCATGGGGTGCTGGGTCTTCTCATGGGGTGCTAGGTCATCTCATGGGGTGCTGGGTCATCTCATGGGGTGCTAGGTCATCTCATGGGGTGCTGGGTCATCTCATGGGCTGCTAGGTCATCTCATGGGGTGCTGGGTCATCTCATGGGGTGCTAGGGCATCTCATGGGCTGCTAAGTCATCGCATAGGCTACTACAGTATATCATTCCGTGGGGTGCTGGGACATCCCTGAGTGTTCTACATCATCGCTTGGGAAATAAGCATATCCCGCAACATGCTGGATCATTTTTTGTTTTTTCGGTTATCCTGTAGGACGTGGAATCGTCCCGCCTGGTGCTGGGCCATTGCTGAGTTATCGCTGAGGGTTCTGGGGTATTTATTCTTGAGGATTCTGGGGTATTCCTGAATATCCCCCGGTTAACTCAGAAGGTGCGGATTCGTCTTTGGGAAAGCTGGGTTTTCTCTTAGGATGCTTAGTTCTCTCTGGAGGAAGGGGGGGGGGAAGAATGATGGTTCTTACCTGGGGTACAGGTTTTTCCCCGGGAGTGTGGTTCTTCCCTGTGGGTGCAGGATCATTTCTCTGGATTCTCAATCAATTCCTAGGGTATTGGAATATCTCTGACGGCATCGTAATATTCCTGATGCTGCTAGGTCATTCCTGGGATGCTGAGTTGTGTCTGAAGGTTCCGCATCATCTCATGGGTGCTCGATGATCCCTGACCCCTGACCCTTGGATTAGGTTCACATTATTCGCTAGCTAACTCTTAAGTTAAAATTTGTAGGCGTTGAAACATAGTCTGAATAGGACGCATTTTTTCAGTTTGGCTCTAACGTTTACTGTGTTTGTCTTACTAACTCTGCACGTATCTAACATCGACACATGCATGTCCGTGCACCTAATATCGTATAAAACTAATGCTACGCACCACTTGTCCGGAGTTTCTGTCCTCAGCGTTCAATTTGCCAGATTGGGTTGAGTTTCAGATTTTTTTTGCACGAACCAAATCGTACGGTCTAGTATTTTATGTTCGGTCGACTCACGCGTAATCAGTTTGCTATCAGCTCTGGAAAATTTCCAATAAAACGCTCAGGGTTGAAGTTTTAGACAAGTTCAATCTAATTGGATTGTATTTTCTCAGCAGAAGTGAGCAAACTAAGTAATCCCAATCACCATACATCTGTATTCTAGACTTGATGAAGCTTTCATAGTATCGCTTTTGTTATGTAGAATTATTAGAAAGATAGTTTTTAGGCCGACTAAGAGTTCTGAACGGTTTTGACGCACAAGATGGAGTGGTTTCTCCTGAGGTATCAAAGACTGCAGCGTTAGCGGGAGAAGCGTTTCTTGACCCACAAGAGGAATTACATATACAGTACTGAAATGAGATGCTATTCCTGATGATGATCCAATAGAGAATATTGATGAGCCTAGGAATTTTCCAGCTTCAAGCATCTTACTGAACCGCGATGGAATGATCGAACCAAATTTCATTTGTGATCATTAAAGAAGACGCGCCTCGGACTGCGTGCGCCGTCGCCACTTGGGTACGAATAGGCACTGCTGAATTGCGCCGTTTCTTCTTTTCACCATCACAATTTTTTTTGTATAAGGTTGTCAAGTCCGGACGCGCTTTTAAGTTACCTATTACATTAGCTAGCTGGAAGAAGATGAATTGGTAGGTCCATACCCAGAGAGGAGCCGGGTCTCCCTCTCCGGTCCTCTGTCAGCTGTAGCTGTAATGTCAGAATTATTTAGTACAGTAGTTACGTCAGCGACAGGACGGAAGCCCTTATTTCCTCCTGTTACTTCTTGATAATCTGATGAGGACCTTGTCTATATGAGCATCAAGAGACCTGAAAATACAGTCTTCCAGGGGAAAAAGTGTCCCTAGGAAACCAGTTGGATGTCATTCTACCACAGATAAAGCAGTCTCCGAACTTAGGGAAATTTAACTAGCAGCCCTTGAACAAAAAATCAACTTATTTCCCGATTTGGCTTCCAATTTACCGAGCGCGACACATTTCTTATTCATGACGCTCTTCCTATGAATTTATTTTCATCCATCTGCTGAGAGACCAACGTTCTACGGTAACGCCAGACTATGTTAGCGTATTGCATTTTCTTTTTTTTTTTTTGGGTGGGAATACAATTTTACAGAGGATTCGTGTAGCTAAGTAACACAGCCTCTTAGAAAAAAAGCCTTGGACTGTTTCATCCAGAAGCAAATTGCGTCACTGTCAAGTCCACCACTTAGCAGTGCAATTAACCCGCCCACGGTCGGTGCTTCTCGAGATTTCACAGCAAAAGTAGGGTTCAATGTACAGCTCGCCGCACATTCATTACAACAGGTAGAGATATCATTGAAGGCTTATTGGAAGGCTTATTACTGTGTTGTCACACCTGCTTATAGGGTGTCCTTCTTAGATGCCAGACTCTGAGTACGGGTTAAAACTACTGTACTCCGATACGAAACTCACTATGAAAACTTTCGCTGCAAACTCATCCATAGGTGAATAAATTTACTAAGCTGCCTAGAATAGAATAAATTATCCCAAAGCATATTCTGTGCATTTATTTCTCAGTTTATTTCAAGATTTATAAAATTCGTCGAACTGATCCCCCACTTTTAATTTTAGCTACGGTCCGCTACTGTCAACCTATGAACTTTACCGCCGAAAGCATGCAATTTATAGCATACTAAAGCATGCTGTAGCATACTGAGGCATGCTGTGCTGCTGTTACAGGAGACTGAGTGGCGGGGCAACAGTGCCGCACATACTGCACTCTACTGTCACCTACTGCCACTGCTCTCTGTCATACTGACACTAGTAGTAACCAGCACAGTTACTACTCACTGACGTAACTAGTAGCTACTCACCGACTGTATTGTATGACTGGGTAAGCCATAACTGCTCACTGACGTAACTAGTGCTCACCGACTGTTTTCTGTGACTGGATAAGATATAGTCAACTACTCACTCACTTAACTAGCAGGGGCGGAGTTAGGAGAGGACTAATGAGCTCAAGCCCCAGATGGTTTTTTCTTTAGTGCCCAATCTGAATATTGCATTTATATTTTGTAAAAACTTCATCCCCCATCTGGGCAAAACACTAGGTCATCTTCAGTCCTAAATCCGCCCCTGGTGTAACTAGCACCCACCGACTGTATCCTATAACTGGATGAGTCACTGTACCGCTCACTGACTGACACTTTTACAATTCATCGTCTAAGGAGATCAACAAAACTGATACGCCCACCATTAAATTTGCAGCGTATCGATACGCAAGCATCATCACCAACCGTTATTGAACTAATTAAAAAAGAATCATCAGCAAATACACAAGCCAACAATCATACACTGTGCATATAATAGAGTAAGTGCAGGTGATAATTTTAAATTAAAGTTTGAATATTCACATGTATCTTTGTGATGGACGTAGACCAGTTTACCGAACCTTTCATCGCGTTGAATTGCAAAATATTACAATTTCTTGCTAATGCTCTAGTAACAACAACTACCGCATTTACGACCACTGCTACTCACTGACGCAAATAGTATTCATCGACTATGTTCTATAAAATCCAAACTATTTTTGTTTGTCATCTCTTTGACTGCTACTCTACCCCACCCTGTATAACAGACGTGAATTTTGCAGCTCCTCCTTGATTCTTTAACCTCATGTTTTCTCATATACATTTTCTCTCATGTAGTTACCCTGCCTCCCATAAATATCCAACTGTTTTAATTTTTCACACTGCCTCCCCAACTATGGACTTTTCAGCACACCCTCCTGGGCTTATCTTTTCGCATTTGCAAGTTTTCTATTTAAAGATTAGAGTCTTATCTCTCTTACAAAAGTAGAAACTATATCTACCGCACCGTATTCAGAAGCATACGTGCATAGAACTATAACGACTGTATTTCATGTCGTTTATATACCTGTCCTCCCTCGCCTTTGGCGACAGCTCCCCCACGCCAACGCTGCCAATATTTTTCCTTCCAGCATCTTTTTTATGTCCGTAAGCAACAGCCAATAAAAATTGGCAAAAAGTTTAAATTTTCTTAGTGTAAGAATAATGGATACTCTAACTGAACCGATGACAAGCTTGGTATCTTGGAAGGCCAAGAACTAAACATGAAATTAGGTTACAATGAATGAATCTCGCACGATAATCCAGGAGTGGTCTGTAAAAAATTTTTAAAAATGCATGATCTTGTGCTTTTGTTAACCTTGTAAAGATTAGTTCAAATATGTACAGCACTAAAGTAAAGATTTGCGTTACACTTACTAGTTTGCACACGGTTAACATAATATGCTACTTGGTGTCTGCGGTGAGGGAAGATTAGAAAGTAAAATTTATGAGATTAGTTATTCACTGAGTTAGACCTGGTGCTCCACAATGAGCATATTGTATGTTAGTGAAACAAGTCATTACGGTGTTTTCGTGTAGACTGTCAATTGGCATGCACTATGCCGTGAAAAAAAGTAATTATTGTTATATTATCCACTCCAGACCGGCAGCTCTGAGCCAGAGGTTACCACCAGAAGATCAAGCTTCCGACCTTCCACCCGACTGCAGAGTGACCAGAGGACTCGAGAGAGACCAAGCACGAACAGATTCCGACCAAGGCCAACCACCGACCAAAATCAGGACTCCGATTCTTCTACAACTCCAGACAGAAATCGATTCAGGAACAGACCAACTTCTTCTACGCGATTCCGTCTGACGCCTGTGCCCGTAACGTCAACTCCGCCTGAAAGTCCACGTACGCGTAGCCCGCGACCTCCCTCAGAAAGAACAAGAACCAGGCCAAACATTCAGATTCGTTTCCGCAACCGTGAGCAAACTACGGAAGCTGCTGCCCCTGAGGTAACAGCGCCTGCTATTATTGCTGAAAGTGAAAAGGCAGAGACTGAACAACCAGCGCCTGCTACTGACATATTTGCTGCCATTTTTGGAGCTAGTGATGGTCCCTCTGAAACTACGCCCATCTCCGTAGATCATAGAATCTTCGAAGAGACCTCGAGTGCCCTAGCTGAAGAGAGTGATACGTTGAACGAGGAGCCAGCTTCTGCAACAGAAGCAGCTGCAGCTGCCGCTGCCGAGGAAGAAGCTCAAGAATCATCATTGGCTGATGCTGATGTTCAAGAATCTGTCCGGACTACTACTCCTTCGATCAGATTCGCTGATCTCTTCGGTGCTGCATCAACAGTGGCGAACGAAGCCAGCCCAACACCAACTTCACCCGCACCGACTACGGAGCGAACCCAGAGAAGAACCACCGAAACTCCTAGAAGAACTGCACCCGTGAGGCCTACGACGCAGGCTGCTCGAAGAACAACTGCAGCTGACCCTGAAACTACGGAAGCACCGGTAAGAACATCACCGCCGGTAAGAACATCACCGCCGGTAAGAACATCACCGCCGGAACGAACATCACCACCGGAAAGAACATCAGCACCGGAACGAACATCACCGCCGGAACGAACATCACCGCCGGAACGAACATCACCACCGGAAAGAACATCACCACCGGAAAGAACATCACCAGCGGAAAGAACATCACCAGCGGAAAGAACATCACCAGCGGAAAGAACATCACCAGCGGAAAGAACATCACCAGTAAGGACATCACCACCGGTAAGAGCAACAACCCCTGTAAGAACCACACAACCAACAGTCCGCCGAACCACAGCAACAACCGATGAAACTCCAAGCAGACCACCTCTGACGCGGCAACCTCCCCGTATTCTTCAGACGTCCCCAACGTCTCCTGCTCGTCCTACGTCTCCCCCTCGCCCTACTTCACCTCGACGAGGAGGTAGGCAGCCTCAACCTCGGAGTTCAACTCTTCGGCCACCTACTCGTATAGCTGACTACGTCTACGACTATTTCTACGATGACGAGGATATCGGCGCCCTGGGGGGAACCCTTGGAGAACTTGCCGATCTGACAGAAAAGGCGTTGCTGCTGCCCGATGGCAAAGTTCAGTGTTACGACACGGGCTATTTCGCCCATCCTGACTCTTGTAAGAAATTCATTTCTTGCTCCAAGACAGTGCGAGGGGCAGTCCGAGGCTGGGTCTACACATGTCCTCAACAGCTCGTCTTCGACCCCGTCGGCGGCATGTGCAACTGGGCAGAAGCCGTCGATTGTAAAGCTCCAATTATTTAACTTAATTTCTATGTAGAAATAGGATCGTTTTGCCAAACACTTGATGTACATTTCTAAAATAGGATAGAGTTTACAGACGACGTGAGTGCACATGAGAAGTGGTTGTTATGCAAATGCAAAAAGTTCGAGTGACGAAGTTCGTAGAAAGACATTTTTTGGCGTGAACGAATAACCCAATAAGGGGTGGGATTATTTTATGGTATGTACTGAAACTAAATTGGTGTTCCTCTAATTGTTATGGAGAGATCTTAGAACAGTTTATTAATGCTCAAAATAGAGTATACATTTGTTGAATAATGTGGACCACAATATTATCTGTATTTAAGAGTCAATGGCTGAGCAGATGGTAAGATAGCAGGTAACAATTTGATATCTAATAACAAAGAATTTTTCCTGAAGTGCGGCAGTTCCATAATCGCCATATGTTTCTCTATTCTCCGTGACTGGGTCTTCGTATTTTCAGTATAATTTTGTATACTTAAATTTCAGACCTGATAGTTCTAAACAAAAACTGTGTGGTCTTTTTTTGTGCAGTTCGAACAGTTGCTAGAGCATCTGAAGGATAAAAAAGTTTCGCCAGATCTTCTGTTTGGATCTGCTTTGGAACGTCCAATTTTTTTTCTTTGCACCAAATTTCCAAACTTGAAGTAACACCAGCCTGTCAAATATATGGACAGGCTAAGTTGCTATGTGGTAATACGTAAATACGTATGGACTTCCTTGCGTCTTGTCTCTGTCAGTCGAACCAACAGTTCGGCTGTTAATCTAAGCCGCTTAGGGGAGTTACGGTCGCTGATGCTCTGAGCTCTCTGGCTCAAACAAGCTAAATATTCTCCGTAACTGTGAAATACGTATCCGTTTCTTGGATATAGCTGAAGAGTATTAACACAATGTATGTAGTGCACACTAGCGACATTTTTTTAGACTAATTCTACAATAGTTATGTTTCTGGAGACGTTACACTCTAATACCAAGTCTCGTTTTTACATAGACACAGCATTATGTACTGTGTCATGTAGTTTTTCTTATAAATGTGTATTAGGAGCATTGAGTCGGCAATAAGTATAATCATTCTGTATAATTTATCAAGCTGATGAAAACACTTGCTGCTTTATGTTTCACCTGACCTCGAATAATATTTCTTTTCGAAATTTCAATTAGTTTTTTCGCTGTCTTAGTAACTCTTCTCCTTTTTTTAGCTGCCGACATGGCCAAGACTTCTGTAAGAATAGTATTGTTTTTGTTTCTGTTCTCTCTCTTCTTTTTCGATTACCGTTCTCCTAACCGATCAATTTTTCAGTTTACTTGATTTTCGTCACATCCAGTGTGCTTTTCCTTCTGTAACAATTGTTCCAGTTATAAGGAATCACTTACAATTGAATCAGTTCTACTAAAAGTAGACTACAAAACTAGTGATTACAAACAGTGTATAAACTTTAGTTGTTAGTGTGTAAATAGTTTTATGCAGTTATAATCTCTTAGTAGGTTTTTTCTAGGAAAAAATTGTTCATTACATGTTTCTCAATTCTGCGAAGATTGCGACGGTAAGTTTTACTCTGCTACTTGGTTATTTTAAATTTGCTACTTTACAGACGTGTAAGTCTTTTCGCTACAACAATTTGTTACTTTCACTTTTTTATTTAGTATAACTCAGCCATATCTTACGCTGAAAGGTTTCAAGACAATATTGCAGTCTCCTATTATATTCCTATAGGGGAAAGAGCCCTTGCAACCAAGGGACATAACCTGAGTAAGATGCGGTAAAGAAGATACGGTTTCCCCAACGAACCATTGTGGTCGATTTGCGTTCTATTGAGAGCGCTTCGATGCTTTCAACTCTTTCGTAAAATGAAGTATTTGAACCATTTTAGAAAGTTACGCAATGATGCAGACTAAACTTTATTGGTGCTCTAGCCTCATGAATTTAACGGGCAATAATTGCTTTTCTTTCAGGGTTACTGCGATTTTATAATTAGCGATTCAAATTCTATGTTCGAACCAGCAAACTAAGAATCTCGAAAGTGCTGATCCTTGCAATATTCACCTGCGTTAGTCCCTGTTAAAATACAATTATAAATTACCATTTTTATTTAAGTTTGGATATTATTCAACAAATTTTCATATATCTTGTCTTCACAGCTAAGCCGGTTGGGGTTAAACGCCCGTAGCGTTCGTTTAAAATGAATTTCGATCCAACCTGCTGGCCTAATTAAATCTTTTCATTTGAACCCGCGGTACATATAAAAATGTCTCTGCATTATTCACTTCACAGGAGTATATCTCTTAACTTCCTAATAAGCTTAACATTTCGTGCTCATAATTACTAATATTATTAATCTGAGAACCGCAAAAAAAATTAGTTATTTTGGGAATATCCGGCAATCTTAACTTGCTACAAAACATTTACGACAGTTAGCTACATGCTGATATTCTGCAAATCCTTTCAGGAGATTGAACAATCTTCATAGTTTTGTACTTCTTGTTCGTTACTAATTTTAAAATGACTTTTTTTAAAGACAAAAATGAACAAGCCAAGAAGATAAAAAATTCGAAATGCAGAGCACACTTTCTATTTTAATGAGATCTTTCATGCCTGTATGAGGCATTTGAAATACGAGATGTATCCGAAAAGTCATATTGGGCCTTGAGTAATGAAGTATCCTTTATATGAGTATGGCAAGCACTACGTGACAAATTTAGTTCTATTAAGTTTATTGTAAGTCTGAAATTTTCTCTTATTTAACATTTACTCGTAAACTGTAAAAATTCGCTAGTTGATAATGAATTTGTTGTTAAGCTCACCACGATCATTCGGTCACAGTGCATACTACATACCGAAGGTACTAGCTTGTCGAATGGAGATCTGCAGCAATTCCGCAACACTGGTGAGGTTATACTGTAAATGGTGCTCCAATATCCCCAATCTATGGCAAAATATTTGTCGAGATCTGGAGCCATCGCGCCACACTCTATGACTATATAATTATCTGAATATTAAATTTATTATAATATCAAGTAGGGCACTTGTTGATAACAGATTGCGATGTAAAGTATCTGTGTCGCTCAATTATACTTTTTTAATTTACTGTGTGTTATTATATCCTTCTGTTGATACATAAAGCGTCATACTTAGAACGTCCTCCATCCCACCCTTGCGATTAAGATACTCTAACCTAACCCAAACTGCCAGGACAAATCTCACACTTGTTTTACTGCAAGAAAAATATGCGCGATGTTGATGTCCGAGTATGTTTAACCACTACTTCTAACTTTCAGTAGCAGCTAGCATACCAGAATATAACTAGAGCACTCTGAGAGCGCATACCTCCGCCAAGTGAGGCAACGGTAGCAAAAATTCAAACTTGCTCTGAAGCCATAATTTTCTTTGCATAAACTCCAAAATCTAATCATTTGTGCCTTTTTATATTAGTAACAGCTTGTTCAATTTTTTTGAAGATCCGTTCATAACTTTTGAGTTATACTGTTAACAAACGTTATGACAAATATGATTCAAACATGCAAACGAACCAACAGATCTGCACCATAGTTTGATCATTTATGTCTTCTACCATTACTAACAATTCCTATAAATTTCATAAAGATCCATTCATTATTTTCGAGTTATTGTGCTAACAAGTATAAAATTAAAAACCGTGACAAACGAACGAACAAACGGACCATTACCAAAATTTGGTCATCTACTTTTTGTTATATACCTAACAACTCATGTTAATTTCATCAAAATCCATCCATAACTTTTTGAGTTATGGCATCGAGAAAAATGACGGAAACAAACAAACAATCGGATGGACATATCTTCACCAAAAGTTAATCATCTGTTCCTCCTAACATACCTAACAATCTCTGTAAATTTCATCCAAATCGGTTCATAACTTTTTGAGTTATCTTGGTGACAGATAAAGAGACAGATAAACACGACGAAAACATAACCTCCTTGGCGGAGGTAATTAGAAATGCATCTCTGAAACATAAGCAAAAGTTGATTCTAACTGTCCTAACAGTTGGACGGATTCATAAAAAACTCAATATTATTCATCCTTTCAGTTGTGTAAACAAAATTTCATAATTTCTAGAAGTAAAACTCTTTATATTGCTTTATAAAATACCGTCCAAAGCTAAGGGATATATTTTCAAAACGGCATAACTTTTTTCTAACCATGCCAGGTATTAGCCAGTAAAATATTGATTATTGTGTTAAAATTTGAGACATGTATGAAGGATAATCGAAAAGTTATGATCAAGAAGCATTTCTCTTGAAATTTATAACGTCCAAAGCTAAGGGACAAACAAGAAAAAATGGCATTTAACTCAATATTTTGCTAGAAATATTTAGCAAACTGGTGGTGAACAATCAATACTTGGTAAATAGTCCCTTGCTTTCGATTATAGCTGCACATCCTCGACTACATAATTGAATGAGACTCTGACAATCTTCAGCAGTAATTTTCATCCATTCCTCGTGAAGTTTCATCCAAAGATCTTCCGTATTGATAGATTTTAAATACAGTACTCTCTTTACCAACGCATTTACTGGTACGTACGAAGCTTTTTGTTATAGCTAATTGGTGAAGAGACGTTTTGTTACTAGTGACAAGGATTTGATCTATGGAATAAAATTAGTATAATTATATTCAAGCTGAACTGCACCTTCTCGTGGTGGTACCGTTAGTATACCTACTTGACATCTTCTCTCCTCTTTATTACTTCAGAGATACATTGCCTAGACATAAGTATTTGCACAACTCTATTTTTTATGTATTTTAAAAAATTTAGGGACTGCTTTAGGATAATTAATCCAGGATGTTTACATAACATATATAAGATAGAATATTCAACAGAACAATAAAATGTGCTCTTATAACAAGAAAATTTAACACAAGTAAAAATAAAGAGGGACAAAAGTATTTGACCAAAATAAATATGATGTTGAATCTTTGATATTTAATAGTATAATTTGAATAAATTAGTTTGGAAATTATTCTAGAACGTTCACGAAACGTCTCGAAAC